>PVHP010009918.1:0-40971 GCA_004024765.1 Zapus hudsonius | reverse complement strand
CATTGTTGGCTTCCTTAGTCTCTGGAATTTCCTTCCTGTACTGTCCTCCCAGGGAGGGATATTCATTTCTAGCTTCCCTGAGCATGCTTACATCATGGTCCCCTACTGAGAGGGCTGCCTTTCTGGAAACAACATCAGAGACACACCCAAGTTTACTAAACAGGTCAAGTTGACAACAAAACCATCACAATGATAATTCATAGAGAAGGGATGCTATTCTATCAGCATGCGTGTGCTTCCATGAGCTCAGATTTGCCTTCTTGCTTTGACTTGCTTTAAGATTCAGAAAATCATTGCTTTGTTCGTTATCTATATTATATTATAAAACATGCATGTATGTATATATGGAAATGTATACATGTCTGTATGTGTATGTTTTAAAGGATAATTTTCCAATATAGATTATCTGAAAAGCTTGTAGCCAGAAGCGTTTGAAATTTTTCAGTGATTTTAGTTTTGGAATGTTTACATAGACTAATAACAATAGATAATGTAGAAAATCGCATTTTGGATTTTTACCATAGGGGTGTTTAGTTTTTATAATGCATCTTCCTTAAGGACCCTATGGTCATAAGAATTTAAGCATGCAAATCCAAACTGTTGATACAGGATTAAACAACTGCATGTGTTAGCCACTATGACCTTGTCTACACATCCCTACAGAAGTTAAAAAAAAATCTTTGTTGTTATGGTTCGAACATGAAATGTCCTTGAGAGATGCCAGATTTTGAGGCTGTTTGGAGAGGCTGTAAAACCATTGATAGGTGTGCCTCACAGGAAGAAGGGGACCTTAAGAGGCAGGACTTATTGGTTCAGGTCGGGTTTCACCTCTCTCAATCTTTCTCCCTTCCTCCTCATCCTCCCTTCCTCCCTTCATCATTCTCTCTCTCCATCGCTTCCTCCCTCTATCCTGAGCCACCCAATGTTAGCCCACTTTCAGAGCCCCAAGCTGATATAGCCATCATGACTTCCTTGCCATGGTGGACTTTGTTACTTTAAATCTGAGCCAAAATAAATTTTTCTTCCGATGTTACATGTTAGATATTTTGTCACAGCCATGACAAAAGTAACAAATATATTTATGCACAACCAATATTTCTTGATTGTATTTTTCTAAACAATCTTTGTAGCATCTTCATGAAGCTGATTTTTTAAAAATTTGTTTCATGTTTATTGTCAATAATTAGATACATTGCATGAGCAAGTCTTAGGATGGTATCTCCATTTTCCTCTTCCCTGTCCCCACCCCACTGGGGCCCCATAAGTGGGCTTGCTGGACCAGTCCATGGGATATGGAGTTACGAATTGTACGTGAGCTAGCCAGTTTTTTCTCCCCCACCATGGCTCTTACAATCTTTCCACCCCCTCTTCTGATCAGATACCTGAGTCATGGTGGGTGAGTTTTAGGTCTGCTTTACTGTTGAGGTCTTAAGAGTCTCTGGATTTCTGTTTTGGATTGAGTTGGGTGTCCTCAGTGTCTGTCTCCATTATCTTTTCACAGGTTATCTGACTTTCTGTGGAGGTACATCTCTTGCTCCTCTGGACACTTCCTCAAAGGTTTTGTTTGGACTCTCTATCATAAATTAGGGGTGGTCCACCGCCTACTTGGGTGACAGGCAACATCTCTAATCCTGTTGGTGGGATTGGGTTGTCCACAGTCCTTGCTGGCTTCTGAAAAATACAAACAGAATCTCCAATGGAGAGTGAGATCAGTATAGGTTAAATGAGACAAACTTTTATAATTTGCCAAGATTCTAATTGGTATAGCCTTACTGAAGATCTCTGGTTAGTGAGGGTTTCCCCTTGGAGCCCAGGTTCTTGGTCTTCATATGGGATTACCATGGATCCCAGTTCCATTTCAGGGTTACCTGTTTCTGAGTGGATCTCTTAGCCAATTAGCCATTGATTACCCACTTAGGTTTAGAGCCACAATTGCATGGATGAGCACTTCTTGGTGTTACTGGTCTAAACTAGTATTTATCATTTTTGTAGCATCATTTGGTATTGTATATCAATGACCTTTGCCTTCTCAGAATATCTTTGGTTAAATTCCCCTGGCATCTCATGTAACACCTTCAAGCACTACACATGCTGGGGGCTAGATACTATTCTGGATTAAGCAGGGTCTCTCAGTGTTGTATGATGACAATCTGTTGTGTCTTCAGCAATAGGGTCTTACCTTTTGACGGGGGTAGGTATTCAAGAGCTTTGACATATGCCTGTCTTATTTTGGGGAGCTTGTGGGTCTGTCTCTTCAATCAACAACTCAGTGTAGGAAGTAACCAAGACTGTGAACAGGAGTTATAGACCAGAACAATTTGTCTTGGGGTTAGGCTACCTCCTACCCTATTCAGGGCCTCTCTAACCTGACAATGCCCATGGCTTCCTCTAGGGCTTACTGCATGAAGAAAAGGATTTTATAGTGTCCTTCATTATTGGTTCAGATTGGTGTGTAATTCCCCCACCCTCCCTGCCCCCCACCACTCCCAATTCCTTCCAAACCTTTTGTTCATCACTCAATTCATCTGACAGGTTTTCTTACTGTTCAGGCTTAACCTGGTTAGGAACAACATATGCGGGAGAATATGCAGCACTTGGCTCTCTGTTATTGTGTGAGGTAGCTAAGAATGATCTGCTCCAAGTCCATCCACTTTTCTTTACAGTTCATCAGGTCATTTTTTTCTTTCATCTGTGTAGAATTCTATAGTGTATATGTACCACAACTTTGATATCCATTCATCGGTGAGGGGCATTTGATTCCAATTCTTAGCTATTATGAATTGAGCTGCTATAAACATGGTGGAGCAAATGTCTCAGGGCTGAGTCGAGAAGTCTTGCAGGTACATGACTAGTAGAGTGTGTTAGCTGGTTCCATTGGTGGCTCTATAGCCATCCTATTCAGGATCCTCCACACTGCTTTCCATAGTGGTTATATAAGTTTGAAATCCCACCAGGAACAATTGAGGGTTCCTTTATCCCCGCATCCTTGCCAGCATCGATTGCTGTTGGATTTTTTAATGACTGTCATTTTTACTGGAGTGAGGTGGAATCTCATTGTTTTGATTTGCATTTCCCTGATGATTAGTGACACTGAGCATTTTCTTAAATGAGAGTTGGCTGCTTGCGTTCCTTCCTCTGAGAATTCCACCTTGAGTTCAGTACCCCCTTTTGTGAGAGGGCTGTTAGATTTTCTATTATTTAATTTTTTAGTTCTTTGTAGGTTTTGGGTATTAGGCCTATGTCCACAGAGTAGCTGGGAAAGATTGCTTCCAATTCTGATGGTGGTCTATTGGCATTGAGTTTGGTGTGTTTGTCTCTATAGAATATTTTTTTTAGATTGATGATATCCCATTGGTTGAGTGATTGTTGCACTTCCTGGGCTACTGGACTTCAGGAAGTTTTTCCCTACTCTTGTGGAGAGATTTTTTTCCTTCTATTTTTTTTTCTTCTATAGTTTTCACAGTTTCAGCACATATGTTCAGGTCTTTAATCCACTTACAGCTGAGTTTTGTGCATGGTGAGAGGAGTGGATCTAGGTTAATTTTTCACACATATTTATCCAATTTGTCCAGCACTATTGGTTGAAGATGTTATCTTCATGCCAGCGAATATTGTTGGCACCTTTGACAAATAACAAGTAACTATAGTTGCTGAAGCTTAGGGAAGGGTCTTCAATTCTGTTACATTGGTCTGTCTGTTTTTATGGCAGTACTATGCTGTTTTTGTTACTTTGGCTTTGTAGTATATCTTTAGGTCAGGTATGATGATATCTCTGGAGGAGCTTCTTTAATTTAGGATAGTGTGGGATATCTGAGGCCTTTTCACCTTCCAAATAAATTTGGAGATTATTTTTTCTATGTCTGAAAAGAATGAAGCTGGTATTTTGTGAGAATTTCATTGAATCAGTATATTCCTTTTGGAAGTATTGTCATTTTTGCAATATTAATTCTACCTATCCAGGAGTATGAGATATCTTTCCATTTTTCACATCTTCCTTGATTTCCTTCTTAGTCATTTTTATGATTTTATTATAAAAGTCTTTCACATCCATGGTTAGTGTTATTCCCAGATATTTAATATTTTGGGAGGCTATTGAAAATGGGACTATTTCACTGATTTATTTTTCTGTATGCCTTCATTTGCATACAAGAAGGCTACTAATTGTTCTATGTTAATTTTGTATCCTGCCACATTGCTGAAGGAATTTTTCAACTTCAGGAGTTTACTGATACTGTAGTTTGGGTCTGTTATGTATAGGATCAAGTCTTCTGCAAAAGAGGGATAGTTTTAATTCTTCCTTTCCAATTTGTATCATTTTTATGACTTTCTCCTGTCTTATTGCTTGGGCTAAGACTTCAAGCACTATGTTAAAGAGTAGTGGTGAGAGTGGACACCCCTGTCTTGGTCCCAATTTTAGTAGGAACTCTTTAAGTCTTTCCCCATTGAGTATGATTTGGGCTTTAGGAGTTTTGTATATGGCCTTTATTATGTTGAGGTATAAGCTTCCTATGCCAATTCTCTCCAGTGTTTCGATCATGAAGTGATGCTAAATTTTGTCAAAGGCCTTCTCTGCATTGATTGAAATGACCATGTGGTTCTTGTGGTTAAATTTATTAATGTGGTGGATTATTTTAATCCATTTCCATATGTTGAACAAACCTAGCATCCCTGGGATGAAGCCTACCTGGTTGAGGTGGATAAAAATTTTGATGTAATGTTATATTCGCTTTGATTATTTTGTTCAGAATTTTTATATCTAAGTTCATCAGGGATATAGGTCTATAGTTTTCCTTTCCTATTATATCTTTGTCTGGTTTTTAAGTTAGGATAATGGTAGCTTCATAAAAGGAGTCTGGGAGCACTCCCAGTTCTCAAATTTTGCAAAAGATCTTCAGAAAGAGTTCAGTTCAGAACTGAAAGTTTGGTAGAATTTGGGTGAGAATTTATCAGGTCCTGGAATTTTCCTTTTGGGGAGGTTTTTTTATTACATTTTTAATTTTGGTGGATGTGATAGGTTTATTTAGTAGTTTTATTGGTTTCAGTTTTAGTTTTGGTAGATGGTAGGTGTCAAGAATTCAAACATTTCTTGCAGGTTCTCCAATTTTGTGGAGTACAGGCTATGGAAGTATGTCCTGATTGGAAATATGATTCTTCCAATTTCATTGGTATCTGCTGTGATCTCTCCTTTTTCATTTCTGATTTTGTTGATTTGGGATTTATCTTTTCTCAGTTTGGTTAAATTGGAGAGTAGTTTGTCAATCTTGTTTATTTTTTTCAAAGAACCAGCTCTTGGTTTCTTTGATTTTTAAAATCATTTTCTTAGTTTCCAATTCATTGATCTCTGCATTGATCTTAATTATTTCTTTTAGTCTTGAGCTCCTAGGGTTGGACTGTTTTAATTTTCCAATTCCTTTAGGTGAGCAGTTATGTTATTAATTTGAGAGTTCTCTGCTTTTTTATGAAGGCACTTAGTGCTATAAATTTTCCACTCAGGGCTGCCTACCTTGTGTCCCATAAGTTTTGGCCTGTCATATATTTGTTATCATCGGGTCAATAAATTTCTTAATTTCCTTCTTAATTTCTTTTTTATTTATTTAATATCTGTATCATGAGTAAGTATATACATTGTATGAACAAATCTAGGTGTCCCCATCTCCCTCCTCTCTGACCCCTACCCATTGGGGTCCTTCCTCGGTGCTCATACTATATCTGTCCATAGGATAGGGGGTTATGAACTGCACCAGAGCTAGCCAGTTTTTCTTTTTTTCCCCTTCCCCCTTTGTATATTGTTGCATGGGAGGTGATGTCTCTGGATATTCTCCCCCACCATGGCTCTTACAGTCTTTCTACACCCTCTTTTGCTCAGTTCCCTGAGTCACGGTGGGTAAGTTTTAATTCTGCTTTATTATTGAGATCTTAAGTATCTCTGGATTTTTGCCCTGGGTTTGTTTGGTATCCTTGGTGTCGGTCTCCATTGAACTTTTGTGGGTTATCAGACTTGCTGTGGTGATTGGTCTCCTGTTTGTCTTGTCACTTTCTCAAAGGTTTTGTGCCCTGTGTAAAGGCCAGGGGTAGTTTGTCTCCTGCCAGGATGTCAGCCATCATCCAATGTCTTGTTGGTAGAATTGGGTTGTCCTTGGCTCTCTCACTGCCTTCTGAGAAATACAAACAGAATCTCCATAGGAGAGTGAGATCAATATAGGTTAAATGAGACAACATTGCTATTATGGACAGCTTCTAATGGTGTAGCCTCTCTGTAGCTCACTAGTTGTGAGAATTGCCCCTAGGGGCCCAGTTTCTCAGTCCTCATAAGATTTTGCCATGGATCCTATCTCCAGTTAAGGGTTCCTTGTCACTAAGTATATCTCTTAGTCAATCAGTAAGCTGTGATTACCCACCTTGGTTTAGTGGCACTATTTAGCAGGTGAGCACTTCTTAACTTGCTGGTCTCTTCCACATAGCAGTGTGTTCAACGTTCTTGTGACAACTGTCTATATAGTATATCAGTGGTATCTTTTCTCCAAATACAATTGACCAGTTTCCCTGTCTTACGAATTGGCTAAAACTTCAAAGACTATGTTGAAGAGCAGTGGTGAGTGGGCACCCCTGCCTTGTTCCTGAATTCTGTGTGAACTCTGAGTTTTTCCCCATTGAGTATTGTTTGGACTTTAGGATTTTTGTACATGGCCTTAATTGTGTTGAGGCATAGGCCCTCTATTCCAAGTCTTTCAAGTGTTTTGATCATGAAGTGGTGTTGTATTTTTCAAAGGCTTTCTCTGCATTGATTGAGATTACCATGTAGTTTTGTGGGTAAGTTTATTAGTGTGGTGGATAATGTTGATTGATTTCCATATGCTGAACCAATTCTGCATTCCTGAGATGAAGCCTACCTGGTTGAGAAGGATAATATTTTAATATGTTGTATTCGGTTTGCAAGGATTTTATTCAGAATTTTCGCATACAAATTTATCAGGGATATAGATCTATAGTTTTCCTGTCTGGATTTATCTTTGTCTGGTTTTGGTATTAGAGTGATACAAGCTTCATAGAAGGTGTTTTGAAGTATTCCTTGTTCTCAGATTACTCTAAAAAGCTTCAGAAAGAGTGGCTTGAATTCTGTGATGAAGGTTTGGTAGAATTCAGATGAGAATCCATCAGGATCTGGACATTTCCTTCTGGGGAGGTTTTTAGTTATATTTTTTATTTTGATCAATGTAATAGGTTTATTTAGGAGATTTTTCTGCTCTGGGCTTAGTTTTGGTAGGTGTTAGGTGTCTATAAGAATTCATCCATTTCTCCCAGATTCTCCAATTTTGTGGAAGAAAGGTTTTGGAAATATGTCCTGATGATTCTTCCAATTTCATTGGTGTCAATTGTAATCTCTTCCTTTTCATTTCTGATTTTGATGATATGTGACTTCTCTTTTTTGCATTTGGTTAGATTAGCAAGGTGTTTGCAGATCTTATATATTTTTTCAATGAACCAGTTTATTATTTCATTGATTTTTGAAATTATTTTCTTAGTTTCTAATTCATTGATGTCTGCTCTGATCTTATTTCTTTTTTTCTTGAGCTCCTAAGGTTGGATTGTTCTATTTTTTTTCCAATGCCTTCAGGTGGTTACTTAGGCTATTAATTTTAGGTCTCACTGTATTTGTTATGAAAGCATTCAGTGCTATAAAATTTCCCCTTAGTACAGCATTCATTGTGTCCCATAGGTTCTGGTATGGTATATTTTCATTATCGTTTAGTTCAATAAATTTTTTGATTTAATTTCTTCTATGACCCATTTGTTGTTTAATGGTGTATTATTCAATCTCAAATAATTCAAGTAATTTCTGTTTTTTTTTTCTCTCATTGTTTATTTCCAGCTTCAATGCATTGTGGTCTAGTATGATGCAGGGTGCTACCTCTGTCTTCTTGAATTTGTTGATACATGTTTCATGTGCTAATCTGTGGTGTATTTTAGAGAAGATTCCATGAGCTGCTTAGAAGAATGTACATTCTATACAGTTGGGATGGAATGTTTTATACAAGTCTGTTAGGTCCAGTTGATCTATGGTGTTATTGAGTTCTATTACTTCCCTTTTGACCTTCTGTTTGGATGATCTGTCTAATGATGATAGTGGTGTATTACAGTCTCCAACTACAATGGACTTGGAGTTTATTTTTCGATTGTTGGTACACCTGTCTTTGGGGCATACATGTTTATGATGGTGATATTCTCTTGTTGGATTGTTCCCATGATGAGTAAGAAGTATCCTTGATTGTCTTTTTGAATTGATTTTGGCTTGGAGTCTAATTTGTCAGATATTAGTGTAGCAACCCCTGCTTGAATTTTATTTCCATTAGTTTGGAAGATCATTTTCCATCCTTTCCCCCTGAGGAGGTTCCTGTCTTTAGAGGTGAGGTGGGTTTCTTGGAGGCAGAAGATGGAAGGATACATTTATTTGATCCATCCTGCCAGTCTGTGTCTTTTTATGGGAGAATTTAGACCTTTAATATTCAAAGCTCTTACTGTGAGGCTTGACTCAATCCCTATCATAGTGTAGGGTTTATGGGATTTGCTGTCTCTCTTGTTATTTTGTTGCTTCTAGGCTTGATTATTGTGACCAAATTCTGGAGGGTTCTTGGGGTGGGTTGCTTGGCTCTTCTATGTGTAATATTTCATGGGAAATTCTCTGTAGGTTTGGATTAGTGTCCATATAATTGTAAAGCTGGCTTATATCTTGAAATATTTTGCTTTCTTCATCTATTAAAAGGGATACTTTCACAGGGTACAATAGTTTATGTTGAAACCCAAAGTGATTTAGGCTTTAGAGTATGCCTTTCCAAGATCTCGCTTTCATCGTTTCTGTGGAGAAGTCTGGTGTAACTCTGATGCATATGCCTTTATATGTGATTCATTGTTTTGCTCTTGCTGCTTTTAGAACCCTCTCCTTCCTTTCAATATTTAGGGTTTTAACTACAGTGTGTCTTCTGGAGTTTCTTCTTTGGTCCTACATGTTTGGTGTTCTGTGTGCTTCCTGGATCTGGATGGGATTCTCTTTTGCTAGAATGGGGAAATTTTCCTCAATAATTTTGTTGAATACAGACTCAAATATGTGTTTGCCCTGGATTTCTTCCCCCTCTGGTATCTTTATGATCCAGAGAGTTGGTCTCAAGGGTGTCCCATAATTCCCCTCATATTTTGTTCACATGCTTTTTTGAACTTATCCAAGTTTTTGTTATCACAATCTCTTTCTTCTGCTTTGTCTTCCATGTCTGAGGTTCTACCTTCCAGGTTATTAACTCTGGTAGTGAGGGATCCTAGAGATGTTTTAATATATCCATTTGATTTTGGTTTTCCAATAGAGATTTTTGCATTGTCTCAATTACTTTGTTGAGTTACATTTTCATTTCAAAGGTTGCCTTACTCAATACTTCCTGGTACACATTCTTATATTTGATTGTGCCTTCATTTAGTTTAGCCAGGTGATTCTTGAGCTCCTGTGATTGCTGATTTGCCTTTAGCTCATTTACAGTTCTACCAAAGTCCATCCATTTTTCCTCCATTGAGTTAAACCTGGTGGTGAAGCTTGGGAGCTGATTCTGTACATTTCCACTTACATTATCAATTTTTGCTTCCATTTCCATTAATTATCTGGATATAAACTCCATACAAAATGTCCTAAACATGTTGTCATCTCCTCCTGGGCTTGCACCTATGTTCTTTCTTTGATATTTTCATTGCAGACTTACAAAGTGGGGCTAGGCAAACTTGGTGCGGGGCACTGCACCTGTGTGATCTTTTTGCATTGCTTCCTGCCAATGTTCAGATGAGATTGGTTTTTCATAGTCCTTCAGCAGGAGTGGGGGACCTCACAAAAGTTTGTGGCAAGACCTGGTGAGGTTTTAGCACATGCCTAGTTCCTCTGGTGCCAGGAAGTGTATGTGTGTCGGGGTATTCAAATCATCATTTGCAGGAATAGGCTGTGGGCTAGACCCACCAGAAGTCGGGATGGTGGACAGGGTCACAGGAATCAGGGACCAGTGTGGAGACAAGGCACAGCTCCCTACCTTGACTTCACCCAGTATAGATGGTCAGAGGACAGAGTCTACAGGTACAAGGACTGGCTGGAGGCCAAGGAACAGGTCCCCATCCTGGTTCCCCCTGGGATCAGGGGCTTAATGGGCAGGGTGCTGTATGCACAAGCTGATCTAGAGCTATGTGGGGGCTTGCTTACCTGGCCTGGAATGTAGGGTCAGTGGGTGGGATTTGGGGCAAATGGGCTGGTGGGGACCCAAGGAACAGCTCCATCACCTGGCCTTGCCTGGCCTCAGGGGATCATGGGATGCAAGTGCCAGTGGGAGGCCAAGGCACAGGTCTGCAACCTGGCCTCACCAGGGATCAGCAGGTTAATGGGTGGAATCCAGGTTTGCAGGCTGGTCTGCAGCAATACGGCTGCTTGCTTATCTGGCCTGGAACTCTGGGTCAGTAGGCAGGGTTGTGAGGGCATGGACTGTCTCACCTGGCCTTGCCTAGGTTTGGGGGTAGAGGGCTGTGAGTCTGTGGATTACTTGGGGGGGTCACTGTGCATCAACCCCCTGTTTATCCACAGAGCTTGGTGGACAAAGTCTTGGGCAGCCATGAGTAGGTGAGAGAAAGAACTCTTTGGAGACAATTTCAGTGAACAGCTCATTTATTAGTTTGGGGAAGGCTGTTTTTATGAAGGAGAGAGAAGGAGTGTGCTGTATGCACAAGCTGATCTAGAGCTATGTGGGGGCTTGCTTACCTGGCCTGGAACCAGGATCAGTGGGTGGCATCTTGAGGTGCACAGGCTGGTGGGGAGCCAAGGCACAGCTCCCTTACCTGGCCTTGCCTAGGATCAGGGGATCATGTGTCGCAATGGCCATTGAGAGACCAAGGGGCAGGTCTACAACCTGGCCTTACTAGGGGTCATTAATGGGTGGAGTCCTGGATGTGCAGGCTGGTCTTTGGCAATGGGGTAGCTTTCTTACATGGCCTGGAACCCAGGATCAGTGTGCAGGGTTGTGGGGGGCACAGCTGGTGGGGAGTCTAGGCACAACTCCCTCACCTGGCCTAGGGTCAGGGAATTATGGGGTGCAAGGGCCTGTGGGAGGCCAAGGGGCAGGTCTGCAACCTGGCCTCACATGGGGTCAGAGGGTTAATGGGCTTCCTTTTTAATTTCTTGAATTACCCACTCATTGTTTAGTAGCTATATTGTTCAGTCTCCAGTAGTTGGGCTGTTTTCTGTTTCTCCTGTTGTTTATTTCCAGCTTTAGTGTGCTGTGGTTTGATATAATGCAGGGGGCTACATCAATTTTCTTAATTTTTTTGAGGCATGTTTCAATAAACCTAATATGTGGTTTATTTTGGAGGCAGTTCCATGGGCTGCTGAGAAGAATGCATATTCAGTAGAGTTGGCATTGAATGTCCTGTACATGTCTGTTAGGTCTAGTTGATCTATGGTGATGTTGAGCTGTATTATTTCCTTGCTGATCCTCTGGACGATCTATCTAGAGATGGTACTGGTGTAGTAAAATCTCCAACTATAATAGAATTGCAGTTTATTTTCATTTTGTTTTACAATAAATTTTCCTTTATTAATTGTGGTGCACCTGTATTTGTGACATACATATTTATGATAGTGATATCCTCTTATTAAATTGTTCCCTTGATGAGTAAGAAGTATTCTTCATTGTCCTTTTTGATTGCTTTTGTGTTAAAGTCTATTTTATCAGATATTAATGTAACCACACCTGCTTTTTTTTGTTTCCTTTTGCTTGAAAGATCAGTTTCCATTCCTTTTCTCTAAGGAGGTTCCTGTCTTTAGAGGCTTGGTGAGTTTCTTGGAGGTAACAGATGGAAGGGTCTGTTTTTCTGATCTAGCCTTCTAGCCTGTATCTTTTTATGGAAAAGTTAAGACCATTAATATTCAAAGTTATAATTGTGAGGCTTGATTTAAACCCTGTCATGGTGAAGTGTTTGTGGGATTTGATGCTTCTTATGTTGTTTTGATCTTCTATACTTTGCTATCATGGCTGACCTCTAGAAGACTCCTGGGGTTGGCTGTTTGACTCATCTGAGTGAAATATTTCATGGAGCTTTCTCTGCAGGTTTGGTTTAATGTCCATATAATTATAGAGCTGGCTTTTGTCTTGAAATATTTTGCTTTCTCCACCTATTAAGAAGGATACTTTCACTGGGAACATTAGTTTGGGAAAGCCATAGTGGTTTAGGCTTTGAAGTATGCCATTCCAAGCCCTTCTTGCTTTCAGTTTATGTGCTCATTTTACATTTTGACCTGCTCATTTCCAAATGAGAGATTAATTTTTCATGAGTCCCTGGTGGGGCAGGTGAGGACTGGTGAGGTTGGGGCAGGCTCTAAGTTCAGTAGGGTGGGTCACACATTTGGTTCCTCTGGTGCCAGGCACTGTTGGTGGGTACTCAGATCATCATCAACAGGAGCAGACTGGAGGCTGTGCACACCAGAAGTTCGGGTCAGTTGGTGTAGTCCCAGAGTATGTGAGGCTCAGTGGGAAGCAAAGCAGCAGCTCTTTTACCTGGTCTGGTATAGTTGGGTGTTCAGAGCCTGGTGATAAGCTATGTGGCAGCTCCCTTATCTGGTCAGGGAAAGAGGGCCAGTGGGCAGGGTATTGAGGTGTACAGGCCTGGTAGGAAGTGAAGCAACAGCTCCCTTACCTGGTCTGGTGTGGGGGAGAGCTTAAATTTTAAAACATGTATTAGAAAGAAAATCATATATTCACCTCCTAACATACCTACTGTGTGTTATATTTTATTAAACTTCATCAAGTAACTTTAAGCTTTGACCATATTTTACATAGAACAGGTGCTAAGCATTTAGACTCAGCAAATCCCTTAAATAGAGAGGTGCTTCCTGAGACAATTATTATTTGATGTGGAAGAGGAGAGGCTCCAGCTTTCCCAGATCCTTCCAGCATCAGCCACTATACCTTATAGGGATTACCCAGTCAGCAGCACTTAAAACTGAGTCCTGGGTGTAAAGTTCTTACCCCCAGAGAAAAGGCATTTACTCACTGCCTACAAATGTAGGATCTAAAAATGAATTTTAGAAATATCTTTACAGGGTTGGAGAGATGGACAAGCAATTAAGAGCACTTCCTGTTCAAGCATGAGGGCCTGGGGAGGCCTAAGGGACTGTTCAAATTCAATCCCCAGGGCCCACATAAAGAGCAGGGAATGGTCATGCATGTCTACAACCCTGATCCTTGGAGCTTGTGGGTAAAAAAACTGGCAAGCTCAGGAATCAGCAAGAGACTCCATCTCAAATAAGAATGGATGGGGGAGCAATAGAGCAGGACATCAGATTTTACACTCTGTCCATGGCAGGCTGGCTCAGGGGATATTGCATGGCACATGCTGTACAGACACATACCAAGCAAACAGCAAGTATTTCTTTACTTTTTTCATCATCACGATTCTACTAGATTTGTGTAACTATCTCTTTGTTTTATGTAAAGACCTTTCTCCAAATAAGGGCACATTCTGAGGTGCAGGAGGGCTCAGGACTCCAGCCTAACTGTTGTGTGTGGTCAGTGTTGCCTGTGACCTTCAAGCTAGTGTGCGACATGCACACCATCATTTGTCTTTAGAGGGGAAGCTTGACTGATTTCTCTCTGGATAAACTCCTTGCTCCCTGAGACTTTAATATTAACCATATGCATTTGTATTTTTATTTGTTTGCAACTTATAAACAACATTCTATTTACACGATTAACCCAGGGACATGAGGTGTTTCTGGTTGAAAGATGGGAGAGATTGCAAAAGGGAAGGGTCACAAGAAAGGGGAGGGAGGTTTCATGCACTGGCAGAGAGCACAGCTGATAAACACTGCTTGTTCAGGTAAGGGACACTGCCAGGTGAGAGTGTGGGTTGAGCCTTCAATGGTTGTTCTGAAAGGCAAAATGGACCTGGCAGTTGAGCCGCCAGTGTGACTGGGAAAGGCCGACATAAGTGGGTCACAATCTGGAGGAACTCTTGACTCTAACCCCAGGGAGCTTCTAGGCCTTTCTCGCTAGGCAAAGTGAACTGCAGTGCAATGGGCTCTACCTGTCACTCAAGTTTATGCTAAGCACTCTCTTCCATCGTCATAACCTCTGTACCTCATGAGGGAATCGGTGAGGGAATGGACTGGCTCACATGTAAGTCAAGGGATGAGAGTGGGCTCTAGTTATTTGTTGAGCTCAAGGTTCTCATCTTTGGTAATGTTGCAGCCCTTGGAGCCAAGGCCTCCTCCCTCACCCTTGCTAGGTCTCACAAGGATCAACCTGGCAGACATGTTGCTGCAGGCATGGACCTGGAACCAAGCCCTGCAGCTAAGGACACCCCTGGTGCTTGAGCTGCACATGCCAGGCAGAGCGCACACCAGTGAGTACATGTGGGCTCCACTCTTAAAGAGACCTCCAGTCCTCTTGCCTTCTCCATCCAAATACCCTAAAATTTAAGCTTCACTGGAACTTTGGGGAAGGTGCTTTTGTGTCCAGCTCTCAAGTCTCTTATTTTTCCATCCATCTTGTCTGGTATTGTTTCCTCTTGCATACAACGTAACCAGACTTCATTTGACTGTGCTTTTCTCTGTAGAGGATCATTGATTATATAAGTACAGTTTAGGGAATTAGATTTGTTAGTTAACGTCTGCTTTCTGCGACTGGCTTGGTGATTAAACTTTCAACCATTTGTTTTCATAAAGCCTTGGGGAAATGTGCTTGAATGGCAGTTTTGGGTGTGTGTGAGTGTGTGTGTGTGTCTGTATCTGTGTATATGCACATGCTTTTGAAGTGGGTATAGTTCAGTTGAAAAAGATAAAAGCTAGTTTACTATTTTCTAAATCAGGCCACCCAGTATATCTATTTCGATGACCAAAAATGAAAGCCAGGACTGACATTCCTAGAGGCCAAAACAAACAAGTCCCATATTTGATCACATCCATCTTAAAATGAAGAATTGATAGGAATGAATGAATTTTTCCTGATATATTTACAACATTTGAAATTAATGTGTGATGTGACTTGAAACTGAAGTGTCCTCCAGAGGCTCATGTGTTTGACTACCTGGGACTACCTGATACGCATCAAAGGACAACATTTGGGGAGGTTGTAGGCTTGGCTGGAGGAGGCTAATCACCAGGTGTGGGCCTTTGAAAGTTTTGCCCCATCTCATTTCCATCCAGTTCTCTCTGCTTCCAGACTATAGGGGAGGCATGAACATCCCTGGTTACACACTCTTACTGCCATTAACTCCACCATGCCTGCCCTACCATGATGGACTGTATTCCCTGAAAGATGAACCAGAATAAATCTTTCTTCTCTTAATTTGTTTCTGTCAGGTATTCTTTTCTAGTGATAAGAAAACTAATGCACTTTAGGTGTTCAGTCTTTCCGTTCATAAGTCACATGGTCTACCAAGAAGGCTGAGGAAGAAAGCTGACATGGCTTAAGTCATGTTTAAGAGACTGGCTCGCCTTTCTCTAAAATAAAATAACCTTAGGGAAGGAAGAAAAATGCAAGACCATGTTTGTCATGGTTTGATACAGGTGTCCCCCACAAACAATTGAATGTATTCTGATAGATCGATCCTCAACTGATGGCAGTTTGGGTTTTACAACCTCGATGAAGCTGTGTTGTTGGGGGCGGGCTTATGGGGGTTATAAGCCAGCTTCCCCTTGACAGTATTCGGCACACCTTCCTGCCGCTGTTTGCAGTGCTGTGGCAGAGGTGATGTCCAGCCCTCTGCTCATGCCATCGTTTTCCCTGCCAGGATGGAGTCTCCCCTCGAGTCTGTAAACCAAATAAACCCATTCCTCCACAAGCTGCCTTTGCTTGGGTTCTATCTGTGCAGCAACTAAGAAACTGACCGCAACAATGTTGTTTTCAATACTCAGGCTGGTAAGGATGTGAACCGAAGCATAATGCTTCAGGCATTTGAAATACCTAAGTGTGTTGGGTTAGAAATTCAAGAGTCCTAATTCAAAGGATTTAGATAAGATAGTTTAGCTCTCAGACTACTGCCCATAAACCATGACTGACAAAATATAGAAATATTTTTTTCACCTCTCATTTTAATGAAACAGAATATATATTCAGAAAATGTTCCTAACACAAATCTGCCAAAAGGGTTTTGCCAGCTGAGCATAGAGATCTGGAAAGAAAACAATGTCCCTCATTCTCCTGTACAGTTTCTTCCTGCTCCACACTAGGTGAGAACCAGGATTTTTCACAGCATCAATTGTTCCTGCCTACCTACACTTACCGGGAGCCAAACATCAGAAATGGGAGATGAGGAACCTGGCTGTGTGGATAGTGTGTCCATGAGAGATACATGCCTGAGCAGCAATCAGGGTAACACCACCACATGACCTATACATGTTTTTCTCCTAGGGTAATTCTATGGCTCTAACGTCCAGAGACAACTTCCAATGTGACTTCAGAACTGAGATGGGACAAGGGAGTTATACAACACACAAGCCAGCCTCAGTTGTAAAATCTTAATTGAGAGAGTGGGCTTTTTAAAAAATCAAAACTGTTATGTTTTCTCCATATTCTATATTTTGTGGGCTGCTTGAATGCATAGCACTTCCTTCACAGAACAGATGATTTTATCTGTAGGTATGATTTCAGCCACAAACTTAAAAATGCTCAACATCAATTAATAATGTCACTTTTGTCTGTATGACAGGCAGCTGGCCAAAGCAGGTTGAATTTATACTTTTTTGTATATGATGTATTGATCACTACAGTGATAATATTTTGACTATTTTGCTGCATAATTTTCACAGAAACAACATGTGGAAACAATAGTTTTAAAACATCTCTCAGTCAGATAGGAGACCTAAGAATGTGCTCTGGTTAGAAAGAGTTTAGTGCATTTGACTAGCTGTAGAATTTGTCTCAAATTATCTCTTTCCTACACTAGAAAATTCACAGTTATCAAGGCAGTTCTGTGTGAATAAAGTATGCTGATCCAGACCCCACAAAAGCATGAATGAATAGCTTACTTCATAATATTAACAAACCAGAGGAAAAAGTTACCCTGGAAGATGTACTAAATTGGAGTCAATATGAATTCAGGACTAATTCAAGAACTGATTTATACACATATCAGATAGGCACATGTGTCACATCATCTTGTGTAAGATTCACAATTTTATCTCTGCAAAGTGAGTTGTAACCTTCTCCACAAAAAGTTTCCACAGAATCAGAGAATCTCTTGTCTCAGAAAAGTGCATCTCCAGGAATGTGTCCCATTTAACTATAAGGTTGATTCTTGGGACCATAGGCTGGTGACTAGGATTTTCTATGTCAGTAAACACACACACACACACACACACACACACACACACACACACACACACACACACACATGTACCTGGCCCAGGTGTGAATCATGAGCCACAGACACACTTCTATCTTAGAACTAACTGAATTATACATCTTGTAAAATAAGGTCTATTTTTCTGCAACACCCAAAGACCTTCCACCATCTGAATACCTAAGTAGCTGTTTTTAACTGCACGAGCAGAATACTTGTTGCATAGATTGTGTTTGGGGTGAAGGCAACCACAGTTATATACAAATACAGAACTCTGATGTCCCTGTGAAACTCAAATCTACCTGAAATCTTTCACTCTTTTCTCATTCTATATGAGTAACCCATAATACCATTTTGGCCTTATCATTAATACCGTGTTTCACTATCAGACATCCTGACTGCTTTGGACTGTTGAATCTTTGGACTGTTGAATCACTATGTTTGGGTACCAATTTCCTATTTAGTAAGATGTGCAGAGTAATACCTGACAGAGTGTTGTTGTGAGGATTCAATGAGATAATACATACGAAGAGCTTGGAATTATGTCTAACACCTGCAAGGAGCTCCTGAAATGAGGCTTCAGCCTTTTATTCCCATCCTGTGCCCTCATGGACACACACAGGAGTCCATGGTCAGCCTTCCATTCCCCAGTGCTCACAGTTCTTCTGGCCCTCCAGTAGTACTGCCTTCACAGACGTGCTCTTTGTGTTCCGCATTGTCAGGGGAGATTTCCACATGATCCAAATTATTTTGTGCCATTAAAGCACTTACATTCTGAATGATAGGCAATCAAATCTCATGCTTCAAAGACTAGGTGGGTCATTAAAAAGCCTCCATCCTTTCTGAATGTGGGTGCTGCATGGCAGGTGGCATTGTTGATGATGTAGTGGCCTTCCTACAATGAGCAGGGGTGGCTTAATCGTGCCTTACCTTTGCAAAGCAATTTCCGAATTAGTTAAGAATATGTGCTCAGAAGTCAAATTACATAGGTTAGCATTCCAGCTCCTTTATTGATTTGCTGTTTAACCTTGGCTAAGTTTTTAAATCCCCTGCGAAATGGAAACAGTAATTCTATTTACCTGAACTTGTTGTGAGTTTTCAATAAGATAATGAGCTGATACATAAAAAGCTTTGAGTAAGGCCTGGTACATAGTTTTTATTACCAATTTTATTATCAGTTGTAATATTATTTATAAAAGAGTATATTTATTTGTGTCATACTTATGACATAAAAAATTTGCTAGGGCTTGCTGTTTTGTATCAAAGAGGGTAATAACCCCATTATCTTTTCTAAGCAAACACTATTGTATCATTCATTACTATTTAGAGTATCTCCACAAACTTTGAGGAAAGAAGTGAAGCTCAGCAACCCCAGCAGATAAGGAATCATGCAAGTTTTGTCAGAACAGAAGTTTCATGACTAGAGAGATTGCTCAGTGGTCAAAGGCATTTGCTTGCAAAGTCTTTTAGTCTGGGTCTAATTCCCCAGTATCCACGTAAAGTCAGATGCACAAAAAAAGCATATGCATCTGGGGTGTGTTTGCATTAGCAAGAGGCATGCTATACCCATACTTTCTCTCTCCCTCTTTCCTCTTTCTATGGCTCTCTCCTTGCAAATAAATAAAAATATATTCTAAAAAAAAAAGAATGGCGGTTTAGTGTCTTTATTAAATGATTAAGTTGTAGCTACAGGCTGTGGGAGTCTGAACTGATTTTCTTTACACCCCTTCCACCTTGGAATGTTGCTACAGGGTAGTGTTGATTACACCCTTCCCTGTCAGAGCATGGAAATACCTGTGTGGATATCAACACATTTTATATAGAGACGTACCTAAAACCATTTCAACTAGTCAGATTGTTATCACTGTGACAAAATGCCTGAGATAAATCAGCGAGAAAAAAGTTTCTTGGCTAAGATTCAGAGGTCATAGTCCATGTCATTTGGCTCATTGCTTTGGAGTTTATGATAGGTCAGAGCATCATGGCTGGTGCCTCACAGAAGGCAGAAAATGATGGAGAAGAGAAACAAAGGTTTGTGTTCTAATATTCTACCACAGGGCACATCCCCAATGACCTAACTACCTTCTACTAGGCATCCATCTCCTAAGGCTTACACCACCTCTCAATAACAACACCCTGGGAACTAGGCCTTTGGGAGACTGCAGATCCAGATTATATAGCACCTGTATCTATATGAACTACACAGAAGTTCATGATTGTTTCAGCCTTTTCCACACAACCATTCTAGCTTCCCACACTGACATTAACATGGCTCCCACCAGTCCTTATAGAGTAGTGCTCTCCCAGGGACACAATGTCTTTAACTAGAGGTCAGTCTTCTGTGTAGTTTGGGTCTCATAAACACTATTCATTTTGGTCACCCTGGTCCGGCACCTTTTCCCTCACCTTCTTCAGTGAAATGATCTGTAAACTGTTAAAATTGTTTTGTCAAATTTAATATCCCATCCTGAGATCTGCTGACTTTATTTTTGTAGAATTCTTAAATTTGCACACATCATGGAGTAGAACTGGAGCTGTGATGTGCCACAGAGGTCAGCAAATGCAGTGTCACACATCCACTACCTTCAACACCCTACAGAACAGGCTGGGAAAATATGGACCCATGGCACCTGAATTCAACTATGCATCACTACTCCCCATGTGCTCATCGGTTTTTATTCTGTTTTTACTACTTCTTTAATTTGGCCTTTTCCAGAATGTCGTATAATTACAATGATACAGTAGGCAGGCAGCCCTTTACAGACTGACTCCTGTCACATAAAGATAGGAATTTGAGCTTCATCCATATCTTTTCTCAGCCTGTTAGTTCATTTCTTGTTATCAGTGAATGATATTACCCCACTGTGTAGATATACCACAGCTTGTTTACTCGTTCACCTATTGAAAATCATCTTGCTCACTTCAATTTTTCAGATTATGAATGAAGCTGCTATAAACATTCATGAAGGTTTTTGTGTGCACATATCAGCTGTGTAAATACCTAGGAGGGTGATTGCTGGATCTAGAGGAAAGGCTATGTTTATATTTCTAACAAAGTGACTTGCTGGATTCCAAAGTGGCTGTGCCAGTCACATTCTTATCATCAATAAATGAGAATTCCAATTTCCCTCTCTTCTTGTCATCAATTTCTATGCTCATTTTTTTCTTGGATTTCAGACATTTTGATAAGTGTATTCCAGTATCTCATAGTTTCATTTTAGATTTCACTATTTGAAAAATAATGGTTTTTGTGGAGTTATTTGTTATTTTAAATTGTCTTTAGTAAAGTGTCTATCAGAACATCCTTAATTGGTAATTGGATGACTTAGCACTGTTATTTGTTTATTTTTAATCTGAGTTATATATTGAATATGTTTAAAAAATGTGTCATTAGCATGTGACAGAAGCATTTTTTTACAAAGAAGTTTTGAATTTTGACACATTCATACTGGACAATGTTTGTACTTCATGTAGTTACTTTTGTGTTGTGGGGATAAAACATCTGACCAAAAGCAGATGAAGGAAAGAAAAACCTTATTTTGGCTTACAGTCTTAAGCGGAAGCTTCATGATGACAGGGAAAGGATGGTAGAGCAGAGGCTGGGCATCACTTCTTGCCACAGCAGCTGGCAGAAAGCAGCAAGACAGTGAGCTGAGCTCTGGCAGAGGGGAAGCTGGGCAATAGTACCCCAAAGCCAGGCCCCAGCAGCACACTTCATCCAGGAAGGCTCAACCTCCTAAATTGCCACTGGCTGGGAACCAAGTATTCAAAACACATTAGGCTATGGGGGACATCTCATTCAATTGACCACTTTCTACTCCTGGTTCTATAGATTCACAACCTTCTCATGATACAAAATGCAGTCAGCACAACTTTAAAAATCACCATAGTCTTAATCAGTTCCAGTATCATTCAAAAGCCCAAAGTCTAAATTTTCACCTGAAACTTGACAGTCTCTTAACTATGAGCCTATGGAATCAAAACAAAAATTAAATACTTTCAGCAAGCACATAATGGCACAGAGTAAACATTCTCACTTCCAGAGAAGGCATAGGATGGAAATGCCGTACCTATGCAATATCAAAACTCAGCAGGGTAAAACAGCAAGTCACGTAGCATCATGTGCAACACCTAAGGCCTACAACAAAATCTTAGGGCTCCAAAATCTACCCCTCCAGCCTTAGTAGCTTGCTTTCTGGGCAGATAAACTCCAGCCAAAGCAAATAGCTTTCTTGGGGGCAGGGGGTGGCCATTCCATAGTTAGTCCTGACATCTTGAAAATCCTGGGTCTCAACTACAACAAATAGCTAGTTCTCACTGCTCAACGTCATGGTCTCTACACAGGGATTTCAACAACCCTACCTCACTTCACCCAGTGGCCATTTCCAAAAACAAAGGGATACAAATAAATGATTCTCTTTCCTGAATTTGTAATCCATCTAAAATCATTAGCAAGTGAGCTACCAGTCATTAATCCAGATGACTTTTGAGGAGCAGGGTACTCTTTCAGCAATCTTTCTTCAGGACCCTTCATTTCAAAAGAGACAACATTCCTCCAACTGTCCCAATGCAGAACAGCTGGCTCAGTCTCCATGGCGGTAATCTCTCAACCTCAAATAATACAATCATAGTTTTGATACCATAACTAAAAATGCATTACAAAATCCAAGATAAAGTGAATTTTTTCTTGTATTTTTAAAGGAAGCTCTGTTGTCTTCATAGTCTTCACTACACAATTACTTGTAAGATGTACTCTGAGTTCATTTTTATAAAAGAAAACTGTCTAGGTTCTCATTCATTTGTTTTTGTGAAGATCCAATTGTTCTACCACTTGGGGAAAGACTACCTTGACTCACTTTTGTGCCTTTGTCGCAGGTCAGTTAACTACATTTATGTGAGTCTCAGGGTTTTCTATTCTGTTACATCAATGTGCATAACTATTGCTTCACTCGTGTCAGATTGTCTTGATTATTGTAGTGTTATAGAAAGCATTGAAAATGAGTAATGGGAATCTTTCAGCTTGGTTCTTTCTCGGTACTGTGCTGACTATTCATGACTTGAGATTTTTTTACTTAAATTTTAGGATTTATCTGTTTATATTTACAAAATAGGAGTTTTACTGGGATTTTGTTGAATATGGAGACCAAGTGGTAAAGAAATGGCATCATAATCTTGAGTGTTGTCCTTCATGAACATGTAATGTAATATATATGCAATTATTTAGCTCTCCAGTAAGTTCTTTTATTTGAGCTATGTAATTCTTTATATTTACATCTTATATTACATTAGATTTATACCTAAGTATCTCATGCCTTGAGTTGAATGGCAGTGTTCAATTTTCTATTTTCAATTCTAGTTGTTAACTACAGGCATTTAGGACACCAAATTTTCTTTTTTTTTTTTTCTTTTAGGACACCAACTTTTGTATATTAACCAGATATTCTGCAACCTTTTATGTATATTTATTGGTGCCAGAACTTTCTTTTTTTTGTTTTTGTTTTTGGTTTTGCTTTTCTTATCAAAAGGGTAGTAGTTTTTATACTGACAATCATATTGGGAATAAAGAGGGTTTTTTTTAGTTTATATAACTTATATTTGTTTTTCTTATTTTTTGATGTGACTCAGTATTGTGATGAATATGCAAATATGTACATCTTTGCCTCAATCCTGGTTTATGGGGAAAGTGTTGAATTAACATGATCATATAATTTTTATACTATAGCAAGTTGATATATATTATACTGACTGATTTCTAAATGCTGAGGTGGCCTTATATACTTGTGTATATTTTGCATGAATTAAACTTGTCACAGTGTATAATTTAATAGGTTACTCAATTTAATTTGTTAATATTCTATTGAATAGTTTTTGCATTTATAATCTTAAAAGGAATATTATATGTGGTTTCCTTTTCTTTTCATGTATTTACCTATTTTGGTAGTTGCATGATGCTGGCCTTATAGAATAAGTTAGGAAGTGTTCCCTTTGCACTGACAAAGAGAGTTGAAAGGGTTTTTTTTGTTTGTTTATTTTTGATTAAATCCTTGGACAAATTGTCAATGATTTATTTTGCTGCAGGAATTTTGTTTCTTTCTTTTTTTGGAAAATAATTATGGATTTAATATCTTCAGTGGATATATACTTAATAGAATTATTTCTTATGAGTTTTAGTAGATTCTGTATTTTAAGTAATTGGATAATTCCCCCTAAATTATCAAATTTATGTGCATACAATGACTAATATATTTTATTACTCTTATGACATTGAGTGGGTTTTTTTTTTCATTTTTCCTTTGAGACACTAGTAATTTGTGCCAGGACAGATTTATATTTTGAGAGAAACAACTTTTAGAATAATTAATTTTCTATTTAATTTCATAAATTTAACTGCCATTGTATCTTTATTTCCTGTATGCTTACACTTAAATTAAATTTGGCTCTCATCAAGTGCATACATTAAATATTATTTATGACCCACTAAACATTGTTTTCTCTCCATTCTGCAAATTTTGATATGTTGAATTTTTATGTCAATTTAGTTCAAAATATTTTTAACTTCCTTTGGGAATTCTTTGGTCCAGATATTATTTATATTGTTTAATTTCTAAATATTTGTATATCTCTCAATTATATTTTGTTGTCAGTGTCTAATTTCATTCCATTATAGTCTGAGAACATTTTTTAATGATTTATATTCTTTGAAATTTGTTAAGTAAATTTGTTAGTGTGTATTTTATGACCGAGTCCTGAATGTGCTCTTTCTGGATTGTTCTGTGTGTGCAGAAGAAGGGCACATTCTTAGCTGTTGTTGTCTAGAGAACTCTGCAAATGCCAATTAAGCTGCTTAATAGTGCTGTGTCCACCAAATATATTCAGTTATATATTTTTTCCATTTTCTCCTTATTTTGTCTCTCAATGAAATGACGTCTTCATCTACATTAAACCCATTAATGTCTTATTTCAGCTATACCAGATCCTTTCTTCTTGATTATTCAATATTATTTTAGGTATACACACTTTAAAGATTATGGTTGGATTTTTGTTTTTGAAGAATTATCATGTAAGCAGAAGGAGGGAAAATACAGGTGGGGAAGAGAACTATGGGAGGAGAGGGACAGAGGGATGAAGGAGGATGAGAATTAATTAAAATATGTTTTATTGGAAAATATGAAAAATAAAAAAATATGACAAATAAAAGAATTCACCCTTTTTAATGTAATACTTGATAATATCCCTGGTTATGATGTCTAAAATAAATTCAACTATGCCAAATTTATTTTATAAAGACTGTGGTGTATCTTCATCCATTTGCTTATATCATTAGTCTATATAGTTAACTCTGGCTTAATTTAGACAATGTAGAACTGGATAGTGTTTTAATTCTACTTGAACAGTATCTGCCCTTTTTGGTATACACTGATGACTTGGACATAAAGTGGTTATCAGTTTTGATTAACTATACCTCATGCTTGTAACTGACTTCTACTTAATGCTTTTGTTCTGTTTTTTAATATTTATTTTAAATAATTAGATACATTACATGAACAAGTCTTATGATGGTATTCCCATTTCCCTTTTCCCTGTTCCTACCCCGCTGTTTACCCATTTCTCTGTTTTTTCTACTTCCTTGAAATACACTTCATTTTTATAACTATAATTCTTGATTTAGTGTTTTTGATATAAATATATTCTAAGTCTATCATCTATTATCACTGGACCCCTTCATATGGATGCAGGTTGTTCAGACTATCACATTTTCTTCCTTTCTGCTGGTGTGATATTCGTCATTCATTCATTTCACTGTCTAATTGTCATTCAGTAAAGTTTTCCAATGATTAATCAACTGTCTTCTAAACAAGAAATAGAAAACAAGTTATTGAGCTTCATTTATTCTTTCTCTAGTTTGCTTATTTTAAAATAAAAATTTGGTTTTTACTCTGAGATTCATTTCCTCTCTTTCTAGACAAATTTTTAAAAAAACAATTCCTGAAGGTGAACTCTGCTAGCAATGAATTTTCTTATTTTCTGCTTATGTTTGAAAGTATATCTTTGTCAATTGTTAGGAATTAGTGCATAGGACATAGAGTTCTTGGATGGCATTTTTATTTCCTTCAAGGGCTGAAGAATTTTAGGACAGTCTTTGACAGCACGGACCTGTACAGAAAGAAGCTTGTGTTCCTGTTCCTCTTTATGTGAGCAGGGTTCACATTCCCATTCCCCCTCCAGAATCTTCAAGATTACTGGTTACCTTTGGTTTTATGTAGTTTCAATATTACATTACTGGGTTTTTATTTGTTTTGTTTTGTTTTCTATTTGCCTTCTTTGGTGTTCCCTGAGTTTCCTGGGCTTATGTATTAATGTATGTTATTTAATTTGCAAACGTCTCAGACATCAAAGCTTTAAATGTTTCTTTTGTTCCTTCTTCCTAGTCTTTTCTGCAGTCTAAAGCACATTAACACCTTAGAAATTTGCTCATGGTTTTTTCAATATTGTTTGATGGCTTTGATTGTGGACCTCAGTTGGGGACATTCTACCGACCTACCTTCAAAAATATTGACCTTTTATACTCAGCTCTGTCCAGTCTGCTCCTGAGCCCATCAAAGACAATGTTCCTTAAAGTAACTGTGGGTACTTTTCTACCATTTCCTTTTAATTCTAAGTCATCCATTTCTCTGCTTTTTGCATGAAAGTCTTTAACATTAATCAAATTATTTGAAATTCCCAACCTGTTATCCCCAATTTCTTTGTCATATCTAAATCTGATTCTGAGGCTTGCTTTTTCTGACATGCTGTTGTGTTTTTCTTCTCTTTTTTGCCATGTTTTATAATAATTTTGTTGCAATCCAGGCATGTTGCAAGCTATAGGGAAGTGATGTCAATAATCTTTGCAATGACCATTTATAGTTATGTGGTTGGATCTTTGGCTGTGTTTAATATTTTCTGCAGTTATATGCACCAGCAGCTTCTGTCTCCTGGTGTCCTGATTTTCATTTCCCCCTTTGAGTTTTGATTTTCCTAGAACTTCTCAGAGACTTACATAAGGGATTCACTGAAAGATTCATTTCAATTTAAAATCATGATTTAATTTTTCATTTATCTCCATCATTTTTCACAAGCCTGTATAAAGAAAGGGGAGCTAGTGCTTCTACATAAATTAGACCAACTTAACTGAACAGACCACCTGGTACTGAAAATTAAAGTCCTTGTCACCTTTTCTCAATATTGAACTTTAGGAAAAAAGGAGATTTAACTCTGATTGCTCATAATATTATTCCTAGAGCTTTATAAAAACTGCTTTTCTGGGATGGGGTATAGATCAATGATAGAGCACTTGTCTGAGCCCTGGGTTTGATCCTTCTCTCTCTCTTTCTCTCTCTCTCTCTCTCTCACACACACACACACACACACACACACACACACACACACACACACACCTACTACTCTGATGAGTGAAGAAAGGAGAATACCAACATATACAACTATAGAACTACTAAACACTGCACCTGGTCATGAATAATAGAATGAGAGCTGAAAACTTGTAAGTTTCTTTAGGTGGGATCTATCAATTTTTTTCTCTGGACACAATTTACCAGAAGAGAGTGGGAGTTTATGAAATGTGTTTGGGAAAAAAGGGTCACTTTTTCATTCATGTGTTCATTCTCTAATTATTTTTACTTGCCAGGTGTCCTATGAGGCAATGTTTCTAACTCATGTTATTATTATTCATGTAATATTGTGACTATCCCTATTTTGTGAGTCATAGTATCTGTAATGCCCCCCAAAAGGAATCATGTCGACTCACTGTCCTTCTTGGGTGGTTCAGCTAGATGGTGATTCAATGCACTCTTGTACATAGTTTATTTATAGAGCATGTGCATATGCAATGTTTATGTTGGAAAAGATATTGGAACTATATTTAGGAAACTTAGCAAAGATGATCATTTTTCACTAGTTTGACTTGTTCAATTTCTTCTTCTCACAGTATCTTCTAAGCTTCCTTGCCACCTTTCCCCATGGAAAAGCTCAGTTTTCCTGGCTTTGCTTTGTGGCCCATCCTTATAGAACTCTTGCTGTAATTTTACCAAAGTAGAGAATTTCTTGCCCTTATGTTAAGCATTTTAGGTAGGAAAAATGTACTCTCAGTTTGTGATGCAGATAAAAAAGGTGAATGAATGAGGGCAAGGAGTCAAGGAGCTTGGAAGAAGTTATGGCAAACTTCACATAGCCCATTCCTATCACAAAACACAGGTCCACAATTAATACAGTAACATCAAGGATTATACCACCCTCCTCCTGCTTACAAGAGCCCTTCATGGGGACCACTGAGCTGTGGTCTCTGTCTCTTCCCATGGCATCCTTCTTTGTTGTGTTGTACAGGTACTGTGGAGAAGGGGTGGTTTTTCTGCATCTACACTTTCACACATGGAAAAAATAAACTCTTCAGCATAAGTCAGCCATTCTGCTTACTGGAGCAATACACTCTCCTGTCCAGAGCAGATAAACCCTGGAGACTCTGCAGTATGCTCATTGGATGAGAGAGACATATGTTGAGTTGTAAGCATAGTGAATGAGTAACTGCAAGGTTTATCCTAATGTGTCATCTCTCCTCTACAGCCATCATTCTGCTGTTTCCACACTGGAGGTTGAATGCAGCTCAGCGTAGATTCCTGAACCTTTAAGGAGAGCATTGGGTTGATGCCCTGGAGCCTTTGCACATGTCCTGCTGTCTTTTCATTACACTTCCCAATTGCAGTAAAGCCCAGAATGGCATGTTTCTACATTTCATTAATAATTAACAACACCAGACTCGGGGGTCCCAAAAGACAGAAAATATGAGAAAAGGTACTCCTCTTGGAAATTTAATTTTTATTCCAGGAAAAAAATCAGAACTCTCTAAAGTAAATTTATTGGGCAAAAACTTTGGATATGATGTTGCATGAAGTAGTGAAATATAGGGGACGAAGAAAGCATGGGTAATAGATAAATGTGCTTTCATACAGCAGAAGAGACAGCATAAATACCCTTCCCCAGGTGTCTTCAACCTTCATTTATCCATTGAAGCTTCCAGAAAAAGAGATTAAAAGATCCTGCTTCTCACCTTATTTATGTCATTGTTGGTACTGAGACTCTCCTGCTGTTGGGCCAAACCTTGACCTTGTAACACAACAAATACTCATTTGAGGGAAAACTAATAACATGTGGTTATGTCAGCAAGCCTACACCATTTGTGGCAAAAGAAATATCAATCCGTAAGGTGATTAGTAAAGTGAGAATTGATGGTTATGTGAGTGATTATTTTAAAAGGTGTATTTAGAAGAAAGGAAATATAGCATGGTTTGGAATAATGCCTCAAAGATGGCGAATATAATGGAATACCCTTAAAAAGAACTTGGAGCAAATATGCTTACCTAGCATGAAGAAGGTCCTGAACTAGATACCCAGCAACATGAAAACAGCAGTGAAAATTCAAAATTGGTGCTGGACAGATGCTCAGCCATTAAAGGGGCTTGTCTGCAAAAGCTGCCGGCCCCGGGGTTCAATTCCCTAGGACACAGATAAAGACAGATACACAAACACGTGCAGCAGCAAGAGGCTCTGACACACCCATGCTCCCTTGCTCTCTGTCCCTTATGTTCACATAAGTAAACATATTTTTTAAAAACCTCAACATTTACCCAGCTCAGTGGATAATCTTCCTTCTGTGCAAGTAATAAACTTGAAGAGTCTTCTCTACAGTCAAGAAATAGAGAAATCTAAGCCAAACTAAGAATCAGAGTGACTACAGATTGTCATCAAATTTATCTGAGTTTCAGGCTACAGATTGTCTCAGAATGCCATTGTCCTTACACACACACACACACACACACACACACACACACACACACACACACACACATGAACACGCACATGCATGCACACATATATGCACAAACATATTACTTGGTGTAAGTTTGCATTCAATTCAGATACATAATTGACGGTTTGGATTTCATAATGTAAGATAACTAATAAATGTGGAAGGCATAAAATACTAGTAACAACACAACTGTTTGGGGACTTTTAGTGAAAGGCCACTTCAATGTAAGTTACGTTAATTTCTACCAGGTCTTTGTCCAGGAGTATGATGACACTTTATGTGTGGGTAAGAAAAGAGATACACTAAGAACTTGAAAAGTACTTCAAAGTCCCACATAAGTATTCCCCTGCTGACTTGGGATCTGCACCAATTTAGAACTAGTCTAGAACCTGCTCTCCCACATCCCACAGCCCACTGCCTGGGTCAAGCCCTATCCAGACTCCCTGAGTGCTTCTAGGATACATTTCTGCATTAAAACGAGCCTCTTGGCATGGAGTGTGTCCACGGAAAGGCTAAAGCGTGCTACATGCAAGTGTGATGAGAAAAAGATCTGAAAATGCAGTTAACCTCTGGCCCAGGGTCCGTTATGTTGCTGATAGTTCAACTAGAAGTGATGCCTTTGCCTTTGGAAGCACTTTTCACCAGCAGAGCACACAGAGAAAAGCACTGTTAGTGCTGAGGATTTAATGGAGGACTTGGAATTGACATGTAGGAGTACTCAAGGAGCCAAAACACAGCCGCTGGCCTCCTGCACCAGCTGCTATTAAAACTTCCTTTCCACAGACAATACCAGAAGCATGGCTCAGCCGTTGTGGGTCATCTCAATGAATCTTCCTTGAAGCAACCTACACCATTGCAGCTTAAGAAACAGCAGCCAGAATCTCAGCTATCAGCCTACCCATGGAGGAGGTTATCCAGCGGAGTGGGGAGGGGAGGGCAGCGGGGAATTGGGGATAACAACTCATTGTTTGCCCACTAAATATTGTAACTCATTATGGACAATTAAAAAAAAAGAAAGAAAGAGCAGCATGGATAAGGGGAGAGAAAGAGGACAGGAACGTGGTGAGATCACATCCCTTTCATGCCATGAAGCCAATCAGCCCAAAGGTCCCAAGAAGAATGTATTGATGATTTTTACCTTAGACTTTGATGAGGGAAGCTATTGAGAACATTGTCCTCCAAGTCCTTAAGAAACTTCTCCATGTGCTTTCTGGAGTCATTGACATAGGTTGATGCATTTCTAGACTGCTCATCCCACATAGCTAACTCTCTGTCAAGACTATATATACACATATATGATGTTCCCAGTTAAGTTACTAGAATTTCACATGAACTAATACAAAATATAACTTGGCAACTAAATCTCCAGATTATTGATAAACAATCTTTTTTTAAATTTTTGAGTGGTCTACACAAACACACAAACACATACACATGTAAAATAAACTTCTAATGTTCCCTCTCATCAGAGACTAAAATAATTAAATCATTTTTCCAAAGTTAAGAAACTGAACATCCTCTCACCAGAAGGTTGAGGAAATAGAAGGAAATTTTTTTTTTAAAAAAAAGCATGTGGCTACTTTTCCTAGTTCTATTCCATGAGCTCCTATAACCCTCGCCTCAACATGTCTTTATTTTTATGGAGACAGAGGAGCTGAGAGACTAATTGGGGTATGGATATTGGTGAAATGTCTAAAGTAACATTAACATTGCAACAAAACAGTGTGTTGTGCCCTCAATGAAAAGTAGACAATGTGAGTGTATGACAAGAGACCCAATAGAGGATGGGAAGATGGGAACAGCATTCTAAGGAAGTTCTTGAGCTGGGAACTGGAGGTTGAGGAGGAACTTTCTAGAAGAAACAACTGCAGACAAGAGAGGACTGGCCCTGGGAGAGAAAGAAGATGGAACAGTTCTCTTGCTGAAGTCAGGCCACGTTTCTAATGCACAGTAAGAGATTGTGTGGTATGAGGCTCATTAGTTATTAGTTGTTTCTTTGTAATTAATCAATATAAAGCCATTAAATGATTTTTTCAAGTAAGGAAACAACACAATCAGATTTTTATCTCCTACATCACATGGAGATAAGAAGGCTGAGGGTGACGGTTATTGATTACTCCAAGGTTTTTGGCACTTGCTCTTCCTTAATGAATGAGGATACTATCAACTGACAGGACCAGGAAGAGCACCGGTGTCATAGAAGACCCTTGAAAACATTGAAGTTTTCCAAGTGTATACATGAAATAGACAAGTAAGTTGGTCGAGTCTGGAGCTTGGAGAAGTCAAGACTGAAGATACAAACTTGTGAGACATTGTTACCTAGGGAGAAGTGAAGTTCAGAATTTAGAGAGGAGTGTGCTATGCCATCCGATACCGAGGAACGCCAGGAGAGAAAATGAAAATTCAGTGGCAAAGGGTTGGGACTCTGAAGCCACTTTGCCTTTGTCTAATCTATAATTCCTCAAGCAATTTACTAAATCTCTTAGCATTGCTATTTTCTCATTGATACAATTTGGAACTAATGATTCCTACCTCCTATGTTTCTGTAAGTATGACATCAAATAAAAATGTTCTAAGAGCAGTGTCTCAACATCATAGCACTTACCCGATGTTAACCGCTTCCCTTTCAACTTCTGGTTAATTGTTACTATCAATATATGGAGATGGTGGGTCAGCAAAGAAGAAAACACTGCAGAGAGATGGTCAGGAGGGTATGAGATCTTGGAGACCAAGGAGAGAAGAGCTTCAAGAAAGACACGGTGGCCGGTGAGTGGTGAATTCTATCCAAATAAGTCAAGTAAGATGGAAACTGGAAACAGCCAGTGTCTTCACTGAGAAGACGGAGGGAAGTTACTGGTCACCTTAGAGAGATGTGTGCATACACATGGCTAAGGCAGAAATGGGGAAGAAGCAATTGAGAAACTGAACAGAAAAGCAAAGTTCAGCAAGAACTTATGTCTTCTAAAACAGTAAGACACCTTAGAAAGGAGGAAGAGCAGCTCTTCCATGGGGATCCTAAGAAGGAAGGAGAAGACGAAGGCCATGGGCAAAAGTCTGTTCATGGGAAGTTGAGAGGTGTCCTACCTGATGGCTGCTATGTTCTCTTCCAAAGAGAATGTGAGGTCCTCTCTTATGAAAGAGAATCAGCAGGAGATGAAATGGTATTGGGGGAAGCAGGGGAAGCGAGTGCTGGTCAGACATTCTCGGAATGTGGAGGAAGTGTGAAACATCCAACAGAGGGTTAGAGAATGAACTGACAAAGGAATGTAGTGAAAAATGACAGGACTGGATTTGGGCATGGTGCTGAGGAACGGAACGTAGAACCAACACACTTCATTTACAACTTGTTCCCAGCACATCTTGACTTCATGATAGAGACACAAAGACAATAAATGTTTGGGGTCACTAGCATTTGTAGTTGAACAAATAGGGGTTGTATTTAAAAGCAGGAAGGGTGATTTGGAGAGCTATGGAAAGAATGAGTGATAGAGGGAACTGGTGAAGATGTGAGTCAAAGCAAGGAGAGAGGGTTACTCATGTGTTCAGAAATGGCATCACAAGAATGGGCAGAAAGCTAGAGAGGAGAAGATCCTTAGGGCAAGAACAGGAAGCCTCAACATAAGGTCTTAGAGAAGAGGCCAAAGCACTGTCTGTCCTTCTCCAGAAGCATAAATATTCTCTCTGAAGCTTCTTGTTCTACCATCTCCTCCCAACATCCTGTCCCAACCAAACACAGTGCCTTTGCAGCGGAGAGCCTCGAGTGACAGTCTGGTCACTTAGTGTCAGGATACTTAGTAAATGAATCACATTTGCTTTACCCACTTTTCTTCTTTCCTTTGCCTCAGGAATCTTATTTGTGTCCCATCCATACAGAAATTCCATTTTCTAGTCTTTGCTATTACTAATGATCTCTCCTCTATAAAATCTAATATTTTTCCCCTCTAAGAAAAAGTTAACTGTGAGAAGCAAAGTAGTAGAATAGAAATTGTATGTGCAAAAATGGCTTTAAAATAAAGGTATGTGGGAAAAACTATGAAAGAATTGTTCACAGGGCAATGCAAAGCCCCTGGGCAGTATAAAATTAATGTTGGAGATAATAGCAGAAAAAAAACTGGAAAAGTAGGGTGAAAATGAACCTGGTTGATTTTTGCATTTTAGGATCACCAGTTCAGACTTAATTGTATGGGCAGTGGGAGAATAATGTTAAAAAAATTTTAGCAGAGAAATGACATGAAGATAATTCTGTTTTAGGAAGATTAATCTGGTCAAGTTCAGAATGGATTAGATATGACTAACAGCTATGCACCTAGTTCAGAGAGTTAAATTTTATTTAACAGCCATTTATTGAAGCTGCCTGTGGATATGTGCCACTGTCCTATGACATTATCCTAAGGACAAGCAGTGTGCTGGCTCAAAGTCTAACACATGCAAATATGATGTGATATGTATTCCTTAGGAGAGACAGAGTCCAAAAATTTTAGCAATGGAGAACTTTGGATATATAGCTCTAATATGAGACATTATAAAAGTGTTTTCAAACAACACTTTTTGTTTGTTGCTCACTAAATTCTGTGGACATTTCAAGAAATGACCAATTAATATCAACTGAAGGGGAGATATGTATGGACACACATAAGCAAACATGTACACATAAATCTCTAAATGGGTGTTTAGACAGATAGGCAGGTAGGTGGGGAGGCAGGTAGATGGATAAATGACATGAAGAGTCTAAATGGAAGACAGAACATCACCTGGTGGAAGTGATTACAGCTGCACAGTTGGGACCTCATTTGTAATTGCTGTGTGGGCTGGCTTTACAGTGCCCAAGACCAAGGGCTGACACTGGCTTAGAGCTTTGGATCAATGGTGTGAAGAGCTTGGAAATGAACCATGTTTCATCCTCTAATGTTTTGACTTGAGAGCAATCAGATACAGGCTGCTAGAGTGATCTGATTCTTGCAGTAATGAGATTTTATTGCCTATTGATCCACCCAAAGACAGCATTGATGAGCTGTCCTGTTGGTCACTGGGGAGAAGTGAGAAGAACAAATCGCAATGGCCACCAAGGAAGCAGGTAATGAAGACCCTAGGCTTGAAGCTACTGCAAGAGATCCTAATTGTACTTTTCTTGGGTTCCAGGTTTGGGGTAACATGTTAGCACCTCACTTGAAAAGCCAGCAAGAACTGTGGTCAAAAGCAGAGGGATGGCCAGCTTCACCACTGACTTGCTGTGTATTCTTGGGCCCATAATTTTCCCCTGGTTTATTGTCCCTGATTCTACATGGAGGATAACAATCCTTGGCCCTCTGTAATCACACTAACTAGAAAATTAGGTCATTGGTGAAGGACTTTGGAATCAGGAGGCGAAAGATGTTCCTATGGATAATTTCTAGAGAGAAATGTCAGCATTCATCAACCAATGTTTATGAGCATGCATTCTATGTAGCACCCCATGACATATCCTGTACTCTGAATTAAATAAAACTACAAATTGTCCCCTTCTTTGGGAATGTTGTCCATCAAAAATCATTAACTGTAGAGGTGATATAAATATATTCATAGGAGGAAGAAAGGAAATGAAGGAGGAAAAGGGAAGTGTTTTCAATATCTGACTTGAGAATTTTGTTTATTTTGACCACTTATATTTCTTATGCCTTCACCCAGGAAGAAGAGAACCCATGGAGAAGTTGGGCACTGCTATCTGTATCCAGCTCTTGACCAGCAGCCTGCCTGGGAGAGTAACAGGCCAGAAACAGAGAGCCTAGAGGACATGGAGAGAATGCAGCTGCAGTTACAAAGCATGAGCTCCATCATGGTTTGAGAAGTCAAAGTGAGCTGGCTTTGAGGCTAGGGCCACGAGTAAGCTTGAACATGGCTCTTGGGGGAGGGGGATATATGTAGCTGGGGATGGAAGTCTCTTTATATTTAGGGGCTGGAAAAAAGCCAAACTGCTTTGCACACACTGCAGGTTCCTGTGTCTTGGGAGCTTCTTATCTGATGTGTGAGTGCAACTATTTTCCCAAGAAAATTGAAGTGACTTAGTCAGTTAACCTGAAATTCCCAGCAGTGTTTGGCTCTGGATTAGAAGTTTTCTCTCCAGACTTTGGTCAGAGCAGAAAGCTCTAGCCTCTGAGGTGGGATTCCACTACCATCTAGTGGACAGCAGAGGGCTGCCTCTTTGCCCCACATCACTCCACCAAAGACCATCAAGATCTAACAGGGAAAGAAATCCCCTAAATGGAATTTGGTTCGACCCCATCACAAAACGGACCATCTCTTTGGTCATTTAGCTTATCAGCCACGGATGCGAATGTATTTTCTGCCATTTGATTGGGCTGGAGAAAGCCATTGAGTGTTGGTGTCAAGTCCCCTCTTAGAGAGCAGCACCTGTGCCTACAACCATGGGACTTGCCAGCTATCCAGTGAGAGGGCTAATGACTTGTGAGAGGAAACTAGCTTCCTATTTGATGCCAGAGATTTTCCCAATCCACCACACTCCCAGTCCACTAAACTCAGACTACTCAAGTCTGCTTTCCACTCCACACCCTGCCTCACCTGAGTGAGTCACCATGGAGACGCATTTTTAGTAGAAGACATGCTTACAGTTGTATATGTTAAAAGAAATGGTGTGCATTTCATATGATCATAAAGTAATGGAACTTGATGACCATTTGCAAGTCAGTCACCTTGCAAAGTGGCAGGCATAACAATAAGTAGTTAAAGAACAATTTAAGAGTGTCTAATGCTTAATTGTAGGTGTCAGTGTGGTTAGAATTTGGTCAAACTCCAGACTAGATGTTGTCATGAAGTTATTAGTTACATGTGATTCAAATCTTTATTAGTAGTATTTCAGTTAAGCAGATTACTTTCATTAGTGTGGATGTGTTTTATGCAATGAATTGCTAGCTTTCAAAGGAAAGATTTGGGTCTCCCCTGGGGAGAACTCTGCTTCCAGATTCCCTCAGGCTTCAGCTGCTCTATAAGTTCTTCCTTGGGTCTCTAGCCTGGTGGTGAGACCTGCCAATTCCATCCTTGGTAGCTCTCATTGCATGAGAGAATTCCCTTTGAAGAAAATCTCTCAAGGACTGGGGCAGTGGCTCAGTTAGTAAGGCATCTGCTATGCAAACATGAGGGTCTGAGTTCAGATACTCAGTCCTCATAGAAATTCAGATGGTGTATACCAAAAATACCAGTGCTCAGAAGACAGACACAGATGGCTCCCTGGGGAAAGGTGACTAGCTTGACTACCTGAATCAATGAGCTCTGCATTTAATGAGAGACCCTGTCTCAATATATAAGGTAGCATACACACACACACTCACACACTCACACACACACACAGGCACCTGCACAGACATGTGCAGAAACACACACCCAAGAAGCAAAAACATACACACACATAAATCTCTCAGTGGGCATATAAACAGATAGGTAGGTAGGTGGAGAGGTAGGTAGATAGATGGATAAATGATAGAAAGGTGAGAGGAAATGATGAAAAAATATACATGTAAAGTTTATAGGTCTATGTAGATACACACACCTCATTGGTCAGATTCTCCAGAGCACCCCAACACACATAGGATTGAAATAGAAAGCTGTTCAAAACACTCTGCAGGGAGACAGAGTATGTCACATCAGTGACACATAAGATATTCTTCAAGGACCAGAAAATTAAAGTTCTTTAGATGAGAGAAGAGACCTGAGTATATGCAGATCTGATAGGAGACTGCTGCCCACTGTCCTCAGGAGCTCAAGGTCATGGTGCTTGTAGAAGTACAGACCCACAGCTGAGCTAGGGAGGAAGAGTCACCTATCGTGAAGATCTTGATCCTGGAGGGCCTTGACTGTCAAGGGTCTGGCCTTCATTGGAGGTGTCCAGAAGTCTGATGTCACAGCTGTAAAAGCTTTGCCTGCAGTGGAAATCCTAAGCGAGAAGGTGGTTGATTGCAAGGCTGCTTAGAAAACACTGCTGGTCTATATGCTGAAACGTGCTACAGTTTTAAGCTCAGATTCGAATACGAACTATCTGTGTGTATGAAGCCACCACAGTGGGCCACAGAGACCCCTGGAGGAGCGGAAATGGTATCTCTCTTCTCTCTGCTGTTCTGATTACTAATGGTAGCAAGGGAGCAGAATGGCTGCTGGCAGGAAGCTCTGCTCTGCCAGGGACCCTCACTGTAACAACATCCTCTGCACCAGTTGAATCATATTAGCAAATGACTCCAAACCCCAATTTCCTCATTTCCAAGCTAGGGCTGGAATAGTCCCTGCCACCTGGGGCCATGGAGGGATTAAATGAGATCAGGCATGCAGAGTGCTTAGCCCAGCGCCTGGCCCCTAACGAACCCACACTATGCATCTTTTATTATTGGGTTCCAGCTCCCAATGCCAGACCCTAGCACTCCTGGCTGTAAGGTTGGCACATTTTTTAAAGGTTAGTTCTAATACCATCCTAGCTCTTTTTCTTTCTTCACTCAGTCACGCTGGTGTGTTGATCGGGGGCATAAGCTGTGGCTTTGAAGATGACCCATTAGGGCTCCAATCATGTTCTTGTTTTACCAAAGGGAAGAGGAAGAAAGACTCCGATTCTCAAATATAAGCCAGTAATCCTGGCTACAGGGAAGTTCAGAGAACATAGCTCTTGTGTACACTTATAGTCAGACCCTTAGGGCTCCCAGGGTCTCAAAAGAATCACTTTAAGGGTCCCTTACAGAGGAAACTTGTTAAAGGGTGTCCATGATGTGCTGTTCTAAAGTCATGTTTCAAAGAGAGACACACTCTGTAAAATCTTCACTGTCTCAAACTGTTTATGCTTATCTTAAGGGCTTAAATCTCTGTTGTGGGCTGTGGGTGGGAAGGAGAGTGATCCGGTGCTTAAATGGTGGAGAAGTAGGGAAACAGTGAGCCTGCTGCAGCCAGACCCTCATTAATAGCATTAATATATCCTGCTCGAGCCCCTGGGGCAAGAGTGACAACCAGACAATCATACCTGTCATCTGCCTGGAAGTCGGTATCAGCAAAGCACTTTCTCCTTCAACACTAATGCTTGTTACATATTCCTGGGGCACCGAATCATGACCCGTGCTGCCCAGCACAGGTGGTCAGCCAGGAGATGTGAAGCCACCATAAGTTGCACTTCAGGAAAGTGATTCAAAAGCAAACATACGTTCAATAAACCCACATAAACATGCACACTTTGTATCTCCACTCTCAAATGAAAGTTAGGGCTCCCCTCTCTACCATTTGTAAGGTGATCCCCCAGATGAGCCCATTTCAGGTGGGACTAATGCTTGGCCCCTGGTCTCTCTCTTCCTTAGAGATGCTTTAAGTGGGCTGAGAGGTCTTTGGCTACAGGAGGTTGAGAGCTGTGTTTTGTGCTGAACTTCAGCTATTGCTAAGAACATTATTATTTTTAAATATGTTATTTATTCATTTTCAAGCAGAGAGAGAGAGAGAGAGAGAGAGAGAGAGAGAGAGAGAGAGAGAGAGAGAATGCAACAGGGCCACCACCTTGTGGGTCTGGCTTATGTGGGTCCTGGGGAATTGAACCCAGGGCCTTAGGCACTGGAGGCAAGTGCCTTAACTGCTGAGCCATCTCTCCAGGCCCCAAGAACATTATTTATGAGTTATGACCGACAACTCCAATACCAGCAATCCCAGAAAGGAGGGCCCTCAGTGGAGTGGGGGCAGGGGGAAGGGAAATGGTGGTACCAACACATGATGTATCCATACAAAGCTTATACTTTAAAAAAAGGAAAAGAAAAGACATTTTAAAAAGCATGATTTAAACAAGATGGCTGCTTCATCTTTCTCATTCCTTTTTGGTTTTTAGCTTTTTTGCATGTGTCAATGATTTTCCAATATTATATAGCTTCCTGTGGTATATATGTGTATGTGTGCATACATTAAACACAAACACAAATTTAAGATGTTTTACACAATAATCACTGAGCAGCCCCAAATCTACAATGTCTCCAAAATTAGAAAATTTCATACTTGATCTCATGTGATTGATTACAGTCAAAATGCAGGTGTACTTGAAATACAATATAAAATGCCCTTTGGGTTCGGTATATAAGGTTTATAGAAACATACAAAAAAATGTCTCCCATTGCCCCCAAGTTATTTCATTATGTAAATGTAAACAGTTCACAGAAAAAGTCAGCCACACTTTTGTTTCCAAGTATTTCTGATAAGGGACACTCATCTGTAGTGCTCAAAACATCCGTAAGAGTCGAGCTTCCATGACTCTTCCAAAGAAAATACACCCTACACTCCCTTAACTAATTTATCACCATGAAAGTTCTCTCCAAAGGCCTCCATGATTATAAATCTCTTGAGTCCTATTCCTATAAATCCCAGAGCCACTGTGTAGTTCCTATTTCATATAATGACATCCCTGGTACCTAAATGTCCACTGGGTGAAGGTTGGCTTTTGAAAAATACTGATATTCAGTGAAAGAAGGAAATACCACTCTGTGGTTGTTTCTCTCACTAGTAAATGGTTGAGAGTAGGTAGCAGGCCGGTGCACCCAGTAGTTAAGGAGAGGAATGGAGACAAAAGATCGAGGCAGAACTGGGATGCTCGAGACATGGAGCAACACCTTTTCTAGACATCACTAAGTGAGGTGCCATGAGCCAATCGGATCTTCGGAACTCAATTTTGCCTTCTGCCAAATTAGCATACAGCATACATTCTCAAAAAATGCTTACATATAAAGAAGTAAAATCAATTCTTACAAAGAAGCCCATAAAAATGAGACACAGTGTAAGTTTTATTAAAATCTGTGCATGTGACCATGTGGCATTCCATTTCTCTCTTTAAGAAGGAAGGAGGAAAATGTTCTCAGCCGTGGGTAGCAGACAGCCTCAGCTGTGGAAACCATCTACACCTGAGCCACACCTCCTTCCAAGGTTAGCCTTCATTTCAAGTCTGATCCATGCAGAGTACAAAGTAACTCATGAGAACTCAAAAGGCCTCACAGCTAGCTCCACAACTTCCCTTGGCTATGAGCTTAGCTCAGACATCCTTGAAAGTCAGCCTATCTTTCTAGACGTTCTTGCTTCCTCTGACTCCCTTCCTGATGTGCTCACCCAAGAGCATTCATTACCCAGTAAGCATCATGCCATCTGATTCCTGTCTAAGTTCAGTAAGCTCTTTGGGAAGCCAGTTGCCATACTCACATGTGTTTCAACCACATGATGCTCCTGATGTGTGATGGGCCTTCTCTATCCATCCTTTCAGTTAGACCCCACTACTATCCACATAGACAACAGTATGCATGGAGAATGATATTACACCGTTAATATGAGTTGTCCTGGCTCACTTCTAGCATATTGTAATGGAAGTAGAGAAACTGGGACAATCCTTCACCCTTCCTCATCAGGAAAGTGGACTGAGTGAATAGAATGATAGCAATTATTGAGATAACATCATTTCAAAGAATAGCCTCAAAACATTTTGGGTTTACATGAATTTGATTCTCTACCATTTAGTAAAATTTTTATTGTGTTACATGTCTAGTACCACATTATGCTTTGGTTTTCTTGTATGTAAGACAAAATTAATAACCATAAGTACTAGAGCTCATCTTGAGCACTGAATTACTATGTATGAAGTACTCTGTATAGAATCTGGCACACAGTAAAGCACAGAAGATATGAGTGCCTAAAAAGTCATGGCATGTTGGGGAAAAATGAGATTTTTTAACTTTTATGATGTAGAATGAATTTTTAAGGTTTTGAGGTTTTTATCAGCATTC
>PVHP010009917.1:0-49081 GCA_004024765.1 Zapus hudsonius | reverse complement strand
AAAAAAACCCTGTAAATTCATAATAGATGAGTGCTGCTCTCACCTCCATCACAGTTTCTTGTTGCAGTGGCCAGTTGTTGCTGCAGAAATGCATATCTAACTAACCAAGGTACCCAGGATAAGTGACCATTGTGTACTTAGCCCAAAATGGAACATACGTATCACCCCTGCAAGGCTCAGGGAACACTGCAGATGAAGGGCAGAAAGAATATAAGCACAGGAGAATGGGGAGGAGTGCTGGCGAAGGTTGTTACACTTACGACCTCACAGCAGCATAAGACTGAGCCCATTCTCTAATAAGTAACACCCCACACATCCATGCTCATGCAAGCAAACCTAATTAACTGTGCTGAGTCACAAAAAGAAAAAGTCATGAAAGTAAGAAAAGGGCTTGTTTGAAAGCAAAAGGGGATGGGAGGGAAAAAAGAATAACAGGGACAAATATGATCAAAATACATTATTACATGTATGAAACCATCGGAACTAAAAACAAATGAAATTAAACAAATGTGGACAGTACACGGTAACATACTAATAGTTAAGATACGTACTGGTAACTGTAAAGTAGTTGCTCATGTTAACTCTCTTGCACGTGTGTGTGTGTGTGTGTGTGTGTGTGTGTGTGTGTGTGTGTGTTTAGAGGTCAGAGGTCAATCAAGTGTCTTTGTCACTTGCACCCCACCTTATTTGTTGAGACAGGGCCTCTCATTGAACCTGGAGCTCAACAATTAGGCTAGACTGGTTAGCCAGCAAGCCCTAAGAGTACTGTTTCAACCTCCCTAATTCTAGGATTATAGACATGCCTGCCATTCCTGGCATTTTATGTAGGTGCTGGGGATCTGAACTCAGGTATTCATGCTTGAACAGCAAGCACTTTACTACTGCGCCATCTTCTCACCTCCCTCACATTAAGTATTTAAATTGCTGGGCATGGTGGCACATGCCTTTAGTACCAGCACTCGGGAAGCTGAGAAAGGAGGATTGCAATGAGTTCAAAGCCAGCCTGGGGCTAGAGAGTGAGTTACAGGTCAGCCTGGGCTAGAGTGAGAGCCTGCCTCAAGGGGGAAAAAAGTATTTTATTTAGCAATTGTACTACAGAAATCTAAACCTTGAAATTAAGGAATTTTTCAGACTTGACATCACTTCAATAATAGAGAAGTCAAGCATGCTGGGGAAATCCACATGTTGTAACAATGCAGACCAAGAGAACAAATGCCCAGAAGCAAAGGCCTTTGCTCTTTGATGTGAGAGCAGCTTGAGAACCTGCCAAGCAACCGCTGACTCCTCCTCTGGAAAGCAGGGACCTTCTGCTCTTCTAGTGAGACAGTGATCAAGATGAAAGGGTAGACCTTAGCATCTGACAATAGGCAGCTCTTTTTCATCATATGACTACATGCTGGGGATATGATTTGATGGGGGGGGGGCAGATCAGAAATAAACAATAAAAATTAACAAAAATGCTGGACATAATTCAGCAGATCATTAAAGCCAATCATTACAACCCAAAGGACAATTCAGCAGTATCCATGGGAATCCATTATCCAAAATGCATACAGATTGGGGGTGGAGCCCAACTTTTTTGTGGGTATGTATTTTTTTCCGCTGTGACTCCACAGCCCATAGTAAAGATTTTTTTTAATAAGTAGAAACTTTGTATGTACATGTCATGTATAAGTACCACCATTTCCCTCCTCTCTGACCCTTTCCACTGAGGGCCCTCCTCATTGGGATTGCTGGTATGTCCCATGGGATTGAGGGCTATGAGTTGTTCAAGCAGCAGTCAGACATGGGGGGAGGGGTATTTTTATGTGATTGTGCACATGCATATCTGTGCATACATATAGAGGCCAGAGGACAAACTCAGATGTCATTTTTCTCAGGCACTGTCTGCCTTTTTTAAGACAGGGTCTCTCACTGGCCTGGAACTTCCTAATGAGACTAGATTGGCTGGCCAAAGAATCCCAAAGATCTGCCCATCTCTGCCTCCTCAGCATTGGGATTACAAGCATGTGCCACAATGCCCAGAATTTTTATGTTGGTTTTTCAGATGAAACTCATGCTTATGAGGCAAGTATTTTACCAACTGAGCTAATTGCCTGGTCCCAGGACCTAACTTTTTTTAAAAATATTTTTATTTATTTGTAATCAGAGAGATAGAGAGAAGAGAGACAAAGAGAATGGGTGTGTCAGGGCATCCAGCCACTGCAAAAGAACTCCAGATACATGTGCCACTTTGTGCATCTAGCTTACATGGGTACTGGGGAATTGAACCCAGGTTCTAGGGCTCTACGGGCAAGCACCTTAACTGCTGAGCCATCTCTCCAGCCCAGGACCTAACATTTTAGTGTTGGGCCCCAGCCTGACTGAGCAACCTTAAGATAAGTTTTAGAATATGCTTTGTTCCTGCTTCCTGAGTTCCATGTAGCTGGTATGCTTTGTTCCTGCTTGTTAGGTTTCACTTTACTGGTAATGTAACCAACTACCCTGCTGATTGGCTGTAAAACAATGATCCCTAGGGAGGCGTATTTTGCTCTGCTGTACTCTGCTGAACTCTGCTGATGGGCTCCTGCCAAAAGGTTTGAATCTTATTGCTTAAAAGGAATAGGCAGGACAATGCAGCCTTTGGTTATAAAAGGGTTTTGGGTGTTGGAATAAAATGAGATTTGCCCCCCCCCAAAAAAAAGATATTTGCCCGACATATCTCCCAGTCCTGATCGAGCCCTTTCTCCTGCTGGCTGGTGAGACTTGGGCTAACCACAGGGGGCCAGGGGTCCACAACCTCCCCAACATTTTAGAACATATATTTTTATTTATTTATTTGTGTGTATGAGAGAAAGAGGGAGGAAGGGAGGACACACCAGGGCCTCTTGGCACTGCAAACAAACTCCAGAGGCATGTGCCACTTTGTGTGGCTGGCTTTATGTGGGTACTGGGGAATCAAACCTAGGCTTACAGACTATAAGCAAGCACCTTTAAACTCTGAGCCATCTCCCCATCCCAAGACCCAAATCTTAACAGGAAATTCACCTATGTTTCAGAAACTTCCTTAAGCATAAAGCCTGAAGGGAATTTTATATACGATTTATAGTGTACCTATGTTCTGACTATGGCCTGCCACATGAGATGAAATTTCCCACTGGTGGCACTGTATCATAACTCAAAGTTGTAGATTTTGAATTTTTAGATTAGGATTATTTAACCTGTATTAGTAGTTCCTACCTGTCCAGTCTGATAATGTCTGGCAAACTGGTTAACCACTCGGTAATCATTTGAAAAGTACTCCATCAGAATAGATGGAACTTCAGCAAAGTCAGTGGGGCACCTGGTCCCTAAAATAGGGAGAAAAAAGACAAATTAGTATGACTTAAATCAACATGTTTATCTTTCATTTTATGTATACTTTTAAAACTTTTATTTGTACTTCTGATGAACTGTGATAATCTTTAATTCACTGAATCAATATTTTACTTATATTAATGATTGTACATATTTGGAGAAAAGCTTATTATAATCCTATATATTTTTCTTTATTTCAAAAGTGAAACAAAATATTTGCACAGCTGCTAAAACACCTTATAAAGCCATGGCTCACACCCTCTACAAACAACCTGTCTTCTGCTATTCTTGCTTGACATGAAATACAAATTAAAACATTCTTACAAATGATAGATCATTTATATTTAATTTATTGAATTCCATTACCAAATACTTTTATCCATCATTTGTTTTAAAAGTACTTTTTTTAAATCTCCATATTGTTTTTTTAAACAAAGTTAATCCTCCATGAAGAAAATCAGTATTTTAAACTTAAAGTTCCAACAAATCCTATACGACCCTTTTTAATACCTTCTGGGTCTGATCAACCTACCACACAGTCTTTTCAAATATCTTTTCCTTGCACAAAATCTGATCGAACTTAGTAAGCAATGGATGCCAACAGTTTACCTGGTGGTCAAATGGTGACCACTCTTGGTAGTGAGCTTGAGACTTAAGAGACAGTAGAGGCATGGTGACACAAATCCCAGTGTTTGTGAAGTGAAGGCAGAAAGACTAGGAATTCAAGGCCAATTTAGCTGCATAGCAAGGTCAAGAGCAACCCAGTACCTGGGCTACATGAGAATGCCTCAAAAACAGGCAAGACAACTAAAAGGAAAAGTCAAAATATCAAATACAGTCACATAGCAACATAAAAAGCTCATAAAGTAGAACTGCAATTTTATGCAGGGGATAATATAAGTATTTTATTATACTTCAAAGACATTATTTTGTGTTTTGACATGCTGGATGGAGTTTCATTTAAATGAAAGAAGCAACATCCAGCCACCTATTCACTCAATAACTATGCCAAAGACTGAGGAGGTATATTTGGTATTCTCACACATAGCCAAAGCATGAGTTCCCTATAAATATTAATCACATAAATGGCCACAAACTCAAAGACTGATCACTGAGACTTATTCTCTAGTGACAGTGGAAAAAAGCAGGCAAGGATCAGGTGTGTCACATTAACAAGACGATGGCAACTAGACACTAGAAAATACATCTTCCAAATAAACCCTTTTTCAACTTAAAAATGCCAATATCTTTGAAAGATCTTATTAGATAAGAGCCCTCTATGGCTCACCAGTGACATGTTGGTACCGAGTTCGTCCCAGCATAGAATGCATGGCATGTCCCATTTCATGAAAAAGATTTTCCATCATCCCCGGAGTCAATAAGGTGGGTGAATTCCTTGAGGAATGGGGAAGATTCAGCATAAGAACTACGACTGGGAGCTGATAGTTTCCATCTTCCTTTAATCGGCCACCTCGAATTGTAAAGTGGCAATCCTGTGAGAATCAGAAAACATGGGGAGATGGGCAACAAAGTCTTACTGAACACTGTGCATAAACGTGTTTATCCTGTATATTTACTTATAGGCACTTGTTCCCTCAACCTTTTTTTATTCTGCTAACATTTAAATTTGTAAAGCACTTATTATACATTGGGATTATACTGATAAATTCATTAATTTATTCTAAGAACACACAATGAACTCACAATGTGCCCAGTGCATGATAAAGTGCCTCAAAGAGCTTAGAGCCACATTCAAGGTGCTCAATGCATAGGGAGGGGCACTGTGAGCCTCATCTGCAGAAGGCAGGTGGCTTCCTGCCATATCTCAGATGGGCTGAGCACATTTTCTAGGTTGACATGTGTTCAAGTGCTATGGAAATTGCGAATGACTATTTGAATGTTAAATACCATATTTTCTTTTGAAACTGATAACCTGACATCTTGGCATTTTCCATTAGCTTGCCATGAACATGCTGAAGCTGACCAGCTCACAAGCGAGCCTTCTATCTTCCTCATCATGAACGAAGTAGATGTGATACAGTTTCTATATGAGCCTACCTTCTGCAATTTTAAACCAGGTTCACCATCAAGTATGGAGAGAGATTGAGAGCTGGGACTCTAACCAGAATGTTTCTAGTTGAGGCCTAGCATCTTCACTTGCATGCTTCAGGGGAAGTGTATAACCTCTGGCCTGAGTTTCCTCACAACATTAAAGCCTAGTTAACATGGCTGAGATGAACATTCACGTCAAGAGCTCCATGCACTGGCTGGAAAAAATAAGGGCTTGTAAGTGTTGCCCGATCATTACAGTGTCGTTAACTATTGTCATGTTCCAGGTACAAGTCACATGCGGACTGATGAGATTCTTTTCATGACCTTTACTATTTTTGAATTTTATCTTACTCTCAATTTTATATATTTGGTAACTATCTTTAGTAGCTTTAAATATTATGAAACTATAATAATAAATGTTCACATTAATACAGATCAATTGCTAATCACTTCTAGACAAATCAGCTTGTAAAGAAAGGTTACCTGATGTGGTTTGTTTGCTCGCTGGAAGAAATCACAATAAATGTACCCCAACAATCCTTCAGACTCATGGACAACAGCCTAGAAAACAAGTTTAGAGTTGGTAAACAAACCCATCAAAAACTAAAAATGAGGGATTGGGAAAGGGTGCTTGTCACTTGAGAACAGAGACCGCTCAAGTTTGAATCCTCCCAGAGTGTAACAAAGCTGGGTGTGGTCACACACATCTTTAACCCCAGTTGGTGGTGGGAAGAGGTACATGGACTGGAGAATCCCTGGGACTCACTGACCAAAAACAACAACTCCAGGTTGAGGGAGAGCTCATCTCAAGGAAGTCCACAGATGAGTGATAGAGAAGTTCACTCAAGTTCTCCTGGCCTCCAAATGCACACGCATGGCATACATGTGCATACACCACACATAACACACATTATACATGTTCTACACATAGAGACATACACCAAAACAATCTAAAAGTGGGAAAACATCCCTGAGACAAGACCCTGTACATTAAACATCCATGACCAAAAATAGACATTTTAATTACTTTCTATATCCCGTGTTTTTCAAGACATCTGCTCCCATGCTCTGTTGTTCCCTCTATGGAATAGTTTCTCTAGAATTTGCTCAAGGTGACTGAGAGACAGAAATAAGCACAAGGGCCTGTGCTGCCCCAGGAAAGTCTTCACTCCCTGGAGTAGGTGAGAGCACCCTGTCCCCTGCATCTTGTCCTTTCAGACTCTGTCAGGACTTTTCTTTCTATTACAAGTCTGCATTATCCTGACCTCTACCAGTTAAGGATGTTGATAATATGCAATGGAATATTTAGTAACAGTAGAGATTAAATGCCCTCCCTGCCTGATTATCCTTCGCATCCTTCCTTCACACCAGAGTGTGGCCTGAGCAGCAAGAGCAGTGAAGTAGAACAGTGTCGTGAGCATGAGATAAATGGGGTCAGGAAAGCCTCACACATATCAGAGAAAAAAATTAATAAAGTTGTCCCTAGCAGAAGGACGAACTCCAGGCCTGAAGTTATTGTCAAAGAAGTCAAGTAAATCAGGACACAGGATAAAAATTAACATCTGAAGCAAAGACCACCCTATACCATGAGAAGGGCTGAAAAGAAAGAATGCAATGGATTTGGAAGCCAAAAGGAACACAGCACTGCTGAGATATAATGAATAAAAACAAAATTTCCTACAAGTAGGATTCATGAACATATGATGGCACATATATGAAAATTTAACCTGTCAAGTTCCTGTAAAAAAAAAAAAAAAAAAAAAAAGCATATGTTCAGATCCTTTAAATAGGCTACTAAACCAGAAGTGGCACCCTCCACCAGGGTAGAGCCAAACCAAAGGAGGACCTGCAGGGAACTCAATGACTAGAGCAAAGGGTCCCAGCGGTATCACAGCCAGGGAGGCTTACCAGCTTTCGGACATCATCGCACCACACCTCTCCTTTTGCAGGATGCTCTGCATATAATGAAATGCCCAACAGTTTGTTAAACAATATATTCAGGCCGTCCATGCAAGCTCCAAGGGAGAAAAATGGGCAATATAAACTGGGCTCAATATTATACCTAAGAGAAGGAAGAAAAGGTCAGCAGGTTATTTAATTTATGAAGGTAAACTCAGTTACGTTTTCATTACGTATTAAGGAGCAGAATGGCTAAGAAAGGATTCAAAACATGAAGTGCACAGCCAGCTATCCACATCCTCAGATTCTAGGCTCAGGGATTCACGCAACCACAACAGAAAACATTTAGGGGAAAAAATGTGTCTGTACTGAATATGTGTAGACTTCTTTGTGATGATTCCTCAAACAATGCAGGATAATGAATGCTTACACTGTATTAGGTGTTATGAACAGAGATGATTAAAGTCTATGAAGGATGTGCACAGGCCCTATGCCAATAAAACACGATTTTTTACATGAGACCTGAGCATCCTGAATTGGCATACACACAGGGGATCCTGGAGATAACCCTCAGAAGACCCGGAAAGATAACTGGGTTTCTACCATTTAAAGTATATTCAAATGGAGTTTTCTTTCACTAGCATTAATAATTAAGGTACACTTTTTTCCTTAATCTTATTTTTTTTTCAGGTGCTCTTTTACTGACCTTCTTATGCATTTGGTGTCAATGACCCAACACAATACATATTCTTTTATACACACACCTATATTCAAAATGTGACTAGTGACAATTATAATGGTAAATTTCACATTATGAAATATTTTCTTTACAAAGCATAACTTGTAGCACATAAATATTAATAAATGAAAAACTAAGATACTTGGAGTGAATTTAAAATTTTTATCTAGAATATAAGCAGATCTTAATCTGTATATTACATAGTTATAGATCATAAAGTCAGGCCAACATACCTAGTAAGCTTAATTATTTTTACCCTAAATAACATTTTTGTGCTCTATTTATCCTACCATAAACCAAAGCAGATAAAAATATGTAATTTAGGGGATTGGGAGATGCCTCGGTTGTTAAAGGTGCTTGCTTTCAAAGGCTGCCGGTCTGGGTTTGATTTCCTAATGCCCACATAAAGCCAGACACACAAAGTGGAGGATGCATCTGGAGTTCATTGTTGAAGCTGGAGGCCCTGGCATGTTGCCCCCCCCCAAACACACAGACACACACATACACAGACACACACACAGGCAGACAGACACACACACACACTTTCTCTCATATAAATAAAAGTATTTCACACTATGTGATTTGAGGACTTGTAAGATTGCTGAGTGGTTAAAGTGCTTTCCTGCAGAGCCTAAAGACCCAAGCTCAAGTCCCCAGAACCCATGTAAAGCTAAATGCACAAAGTGGTACACACATCTGGAGTCTGCAGTGGCTGGAGGCCCTGGCACACCAATTCTCTCTGCCTCTCTTGTACCTCTCTCTGCTTACAAATAAATAAAATAAATGAATTTTTAAAAATGTGACTTAAATGTTTTTGAGTTGTTAAATTAGGCCAAAATTTATAGGAACAGCCAAAAATAATGGCTGTAGAAACACTGTAGATGCTCATTACATTTCTACTTTTTACACTGAACTATATACTGATGTATATATACTAAGTAAAACTATTGGATTTCCTGAGTAAATATAAATTATACCACACACGAGATGAAATCCAAATGTACAACATAAATTCTGGTGCGTTTCAGTCCTGGCATTGAAAGTGTTGATGGTAGCCGTGCCCTCACTCACTCATCACGCCTGCTGTCCATAAAGATGTTGATATGGGAGGAAGGAGAGCTCCCATCGCAGGAGACTGAGAAGTGAAGAACCTGCATGATGTGTCCTGAGCCTAGAGCAGCAAGTATACACCTGGCACTCAACAAACACTGCAAATCAATGATAGGTAAGAAGGCACCCTGGAGGAAGAGATGTGCCTGCTCTATTTATAGAGTACAGAGAGAACCAAGGAGAGCTTCACAGACAGGAATTACAAAATGCCTAGAGGGCTGGAGAAATGGCTCAGCAGTTAAGGTGCTTGCCTGCAAAACCCAACAACCCGAGTTTGATTTCTCAGTACCCTTGTAATGCCAGATGCACAAATGGGCACATGCATCTTGTCATCGTTTGACAGATGTCCCCTACAAACAAATGTGTTCTGAATGATCAATCCTCAGCTGATGGTAGTTTAGGTATTAGAACCTCACTGCAGCTGTGTTGTTGGGGGTGGGCTTCTGGGGGTTACAAGCCAGCTTCCCCTTGCCAGTATTTGGCACACCTTCCTGCCACTGTTTGCAGTGCTGTGGAGCAGGTGATGTCCACCCCTCTGCTCATGCCATTGTTTTCCCTGCCATGATGGAGTCTCTCCTCGAGTCTGTAAGCCAAATAAACCCATTCCTCCCAAACAGCTTTGGTTGGGTTCTTTCTGTGCAGCAACAGAGAAAGTTAACTACAACATATTTGGTGCCAGGATGTGGGGTCTGTTGCTACTAGAACAATGATTTTGTAGCTTTGGGCCTTTTGAAACTGATTTGTAGGAGGAATGAGGATGGATTTGAAATCTCAGCCTAAGAGACACCTTGCAGTGCTCTAAGTACAGCTTCATGGACCATTCTGGTCAGAGTTAAAAGACCTGAATGCAGTAAGGACTATGGACTGTGAGGTTTGGCTTACAAGGGTGAGAAAAAACTTTGTCGGGGCTGTTCCAGAAGCAGTTTGCCTAAGAGGCTTGCTGCATTCTGCCTGCTTGTGTCCTGAGAACTTACAGGGTTGCTTTGTGGAAACGGACTGGTGTGAGCAGATGGAGGTGGCACAGAAAGAAAGGAAATATTTGGGCCAAAACTGCTGCCCGTTTAGCTGCAGTTGTTTGAGAGATAACAACCATTGAGATTGGGCCAGGTGATCTGCATTGGGACAGCAGGATAATTGTGTACTCTTTGAAGGGGCCTGAATGCTTTGTTCACCCCTGGATTAACAAGTGGGTAGCCTGCCTGGTACTACAGAGTACAACAAATGCAGGAAGAGAGGGTCATTGGATTTGCAACACAGTTTTGTTTTTGAAAAATGGCCATTGGCAGTGTGAAGCAGGTGTGCTGGATGGCCTGTGTGGAGTCCCGATGGAGCCATGAGGGTGAACGGTGGATTGCAGTGGAGACCCAGTGAAATGCCAGGACTATGCATGGCTGCCAAGGTGAGCTGCCAGCACCAGAAGAGTTTTCCTGGACTGTGAGTAGCAGAGCTGGAGGGGCCGAATCAGATCTCCAAGAGACTTGTTATTGGTTAGAATTGGTAACTGAACTTGGAATTAAGATATTGATGTTGTCCTGCTTATTTTAAATCTTGTATTGGTTCAATCTGTTTTTGCCATGCCTCATGTTATCTTTTGCAGTGTAAATGTTCTGTGCCATTATGGGTTTGCTTTTTGGTATTATCGCTCAGTTGGAAGAAAAACTGTGGGGGCTTATGGAGTTGAGGTGAACACATAGTATTTTACATCATGTATAATTATTAGTTTGTGGGGGCCAGGGGCGGACTGTCATGGTTTGATCCAGGTGTCCCCCCCCCCACAAACTAATGTGTTCTGAATGATCAACCCCCAGTTGACGGCAATTTGGGTATTAGAATATCGGTGGAGCTGTGTTGTTGGGGGTGGGCTTATAGGTGTTATAAGCCAGCTTTGCCCTTGCCTATGTTTGGCACACCTTCCTGCCACTGTTTGCAGTGCTGTGGCAGAGGTGATTTCCACCCCTCTGCTCATGCCATCGTTTCCCCTACCAGGATGGAGTCTCCCCTTGAGTCCATAAGCCAAATAAACCCATTCCTCCACAAGCCACTTTTGTTTGGGTTCTTTGTTGCAGGAAGGAGAGAAAGGTTAACTATAACACATCTGGAGTACATTTGCAGTAGCTAGAGAGTCCCTGTCACAATTCATTCTCTCTCTCCCTCCCTCTTCCCCCTCTGTCTCTCTGCTTGCAAATAAATAAATAAATACTATTTTTTAAAAAGAAATAAAAGCCTGGAGTTGACTGGCAGAAGGATGATGGGAAGAATAAGAAAACAGTCATGAAAGACTCCCAGGCTGAAACAGCAGTGTGACAAAATGTAATGCATAAACAGCCTGGTCACTACCTGAAAGGATTTGGTTAAACAGAGCAGCACCATGTCAGGAAAATCTTTAAAAGCCATGAGAAAAGATATGAAATAAGGAGGCAAGCCAGAAAACAGAGCATGAGATAGTGCACTGAGGACCTATGCCTGCATATTGCTGGCTGTGCCCTAAACTTGACCACAGCACTCATCAATAAAGTAACTTCTGAGGATTCGGCCTTATTACAAAGGATCTATAAAGTGAATGCAGGTGCTATTGAAGGAGGAACAGGAGCAAGATAGCCTTTTTAGTCAGCCAGGGACAGAGCCCAAGGAGATGCCACTTTGCCTGCCCTGGCAGGACTAGAATCCACATCTGATTCAGTCTCATCCAAAATGGCTGCAAGTAATCCTCAACAGCACTTCCTGCTTCTTTCTCAGCTTAGCACAGCTGCAGGCTGACCCCTCCTGAGTCAGCCCCTTGAGTCCACCAATCAATCAGGTATCTCCCTTACACACATGAGCCTGATGATGAGGTTCATCCTAACTGGATGTTGAATCTGTAAATAGGCCTGGCACGTGTCAATCTCTTGGCCCTCCCTCACATTCTCTTGGCTCTTGAGTTTCCTGGTCCTTGCTTTGATAAACTCCCCCACTTCCCAACCTGGCTTTTCTTTCATTCTTTGCTTTCCAGGCTTGTTTGGGGGTACTTTCTCAGTTTGTTACATGTATGATCTCTTTAAGCTCTGAGCCCTCTGATCACTTACATGAGGGGTCTTGTGGCTTTGGGCTCTCATCCTTTGCCTTCTGTGTGCGTGTGCGTGTGCATGTGCGTGTGCGTGTGTGTCTTTCCCTGGAGATTGTCTTCATCTTCTCCCTTTCCAGCTGGGCAAAGGGGAAGAATTACTCTCTGGCTGAGCCTTTGAGCTGGACGTTAACTCCCCCTAAAAGGAACCTCATAATTCATAATTTACCCTCTGAATTTTCTTTGCTAACTCGCATAAGAATCCAAAAGTTGGGGTCCACAAACCTGGGATCTCCTACATCTTTATGAAATTTAACCCCTCCCTGGATCCAAAATCCTGTATCACTATTGTTCTACCATCGTGCAAAACAAAGGAGACATTTTTATATGTTGAGATCAAGAACAGATATAAACAGAAGTTCTAACATTTTACAGCCACATCCTCAAGAGACTGCTCATGGATGTGGATGCCAAGTAAAGACCATGTCTGCAGGCAGAGATGCCCTCTGGTTCTTCCTAGAATAGTGTGGATCTAGTGTGTGAGAGTAGAGATGGGCTTCAGGGAACAAGCTAATGAGGAGCTAAGAAAGGGCAGGGGGACTAGGCACGAGAAATATGTGCATTTGTTCTCCTTTGAGATACAGATGTGGTGGGAATGTGTGAAATGATAAAGTAAAGATTAAAGAGAATTTACAACAGCCTGGGATAGTTAAAAGAGTAGGTTTCAGGCCAGGCAAGTGGGCCTAATCATTTAATCAGAGCGATGAGTGCAAAGAGGAACAGGGGTGCTTATGTCTGTAGGAGGAAGATGGAAATACAGTCTAATTTAAAGAGGTGATTTTTCAGGTGTCCATGAGCTGCCAATTACACTTGCCTGTGGATTTTTTTTTTTTTTTTGCTACTACTGTTATTTGTTTTGTCCATAATTTCCTTGTTTCCTATAGATACTATACAGAGGAATCATCTCCTCTCACAGAGGCCCATTACCACGGGAAGTACCATAGGGAACCCTGAACTCCTACAGTACATAAGAGCCTCAGCCCAGTACAGAGTAAAATTTCAGTGGTTTCTGAGGGTTCTGTTGTGATGCTTTCATAGTCATTACAGTAAATTCTTTCAGAATTTTCAATAATTTTTGTTTGTTTTTGCTGGGATAAGGTATCACCACACTGCCTAGGCTGCTGTTGAACTCATGGACTAAGCAATTTTCTTAACTGTAACTGGAACACAGGTATGTACTATTGTAGCCAACTCCTTTAGTTTTACCACCATTTTATTTTGTAAAGAATTTTACCAATTTGGTTCTAGAAATAAGAAATCTCTAGAACCCTTTACTGGCTTTGTAGAAGGAAACAGGAAAGGAAGCTGAGATCCACAGCTGCTGAATGAAGTTCAGTAAGTGGTCTACTACGTGGCCTAATTAAAGATGCTCAGAGAACCAAAACCTATCACAACCAATACAGTAAGATGGTATAAACATGATTACTTCTTCATTAGGAACAAAAGAATTGGGGGCTGGGGTGTAGTTCAGTTGGTACAGTGTTTGCCTAGCATGTGCAAAGACCTGGGCTGGAGTCCCATCACCACCACCTCCAAACCAGAATTCAGCAATATACCAAAATTCTCATCAGTAACACTATGGTTGAAATGAGATCAGAAAGAAATATCAGTGAGGAAGAGAGGTTCAACTTCAGACTTCCTTAGTCATTGTAATTTGAGTTTTAAAAAGTCTCCCTGTCCATAAAACCACATTCCATGAGTCAGACTTCTGTTTTTACATGTGGAATTAAAGGGAAAAAAAAGACTTTGAGCTGAGCAAGATGGTCCATGCCTATAATCCCAGCACTCAAGTGAGGCTTGTCAGAAACTTGAGGCAAGCCTGGGCTATAGAGTGAGTTCCAGGTCAGAGTGGGTGGGCTACGATGAGACCGTAAGAGGGAGGGATGGGGATGGGAAGAGGAAAAGGGAGGAAAGGAGAAGGAGGAAGGGAAAAGGAAAGGAGGAAGGGAAAGAAAGAAAGACGGAAGGAAGGAAAGAAGGGAGGAAAGAAGATAAGGAAGGGAGAGTGGAAGAGAGACAGGAAAAGAAAGGAAGGGAAGGAGGGAAGGAGAGAGGGAAGGAGGGAAAAAGGGAGGGAGGGAAAGAAAAGAAGAGCTCCTAGAAGCTGGGTGTGGTGGCTCAAGCCTCTAATCTCAGCATCTGGGAGGTTGAGGATCAGGAGTTGCAGGTCAGCCTGGAACTACACAGTGAGATCCTATGAAGAGAGAGGAGAGATGAGAAAGGAGAAAACATGTCAGAGAGAAAAGAAAGAGTACTACGAGTACTTCCAAAATCACTGGCATTTAACACAGTGAAAATATAAAAGAAGATGAAGTGTGTAGCTGTGACTACAAGTGAGCAGAGGCTTTGGCATGGCCACGCCCACACAGTGAAGCAAGGGAGACACAAGCTGCTCACTAAGCAGCAAAGGTCATGGAGGCTCCCTACAGAATGGCCTAGATGGCCTACAAGGAGACGTGTGCACTAGGGAAACATACATAGCAGAGCACAACACAGCTGCGAGGGAACTATTTTAGCTTAATCACAAGAGAGGAACAGAATGTTTTAGCATCTACAATGATGCCTGGTGATGAATTCCATGGAAGACATCTTGAGATCCTAGTGTGCAGCAGGGCAAGGAGAGCTGCTGTCTTCTCTGATTAATGCAGACCAAGGAGCAGTGAAAGGACAGTGATGCAAGAACCCGCAACATGTGGCACTGGAAATGAACAAGACCTTTCCCTCAGCTTGCACAGCACCCACCAGGGCCACCTGGTCCTCTGCTGAGAGAACATCTTGTGTCCGAATGTCCAGCTGTCAGGAATGGTTTCCTTTGGTGCAGGCCACCCACAGAAATGAAGACCAGACCAGAGCACAGTTTGGATCCAGAGCCAAAGTCTGCTCTGGGCCATGGGGAAGGGAGAAGTTGGGAAAGAAGGGCTTGTAGCTGGGGAAAGGACATGGGCAGGGCTTTCTCCCTAAGAACCTTGGGGGAAAGATGATGAAAGGCAAGTGGCTGGAGTGTCATTTGTCTAGAGTTTTTCTAACTCATGGCTTTGTCCAGCTCATCCTCAGAACCCTCCTAGGACAGGAAAGCTCCTAGTTCAGACCTGGAGAAACTGCCATGTGCACCTGCCCTGAAAGGAGGCAACTCATCCTGTCCTGGGTCTCCTAAACAGGCCCTGATTCTCCAGTTTAACTCAAGGCATTACCATTTTCAGTACATTTTACCAATTTGGCATTCTTCCAAAAACTACTGTAATAAACTGAAACATGTTGAATCAATGAAATTCCCAAATTTATAAGGACATTTTCAAAAGAAAGCCAAAAAATACTCTTTGGTCATCACTTTAGGAAACTATTAAATCCTTATGTTGAAAATTGGTAATTGAAAAAGAAGAATTACTGCTTCTCTCAAGGACCGTCAAAGGAAGCTGAAACCATGGCAACTGCAGGGGAACTGGGTAACCCCATTTTGCCTATACCAGAACAAAGGGGGAGAAACCTGACCCTTCCCAGGACGCACATGGCCAGGGTGCTCACTCTAGGGTTACTCTTAGCACCCTCAGTGGTGGGGGACAATGTGACATGACATAGCACACAACAGTGCCTGAGTGTCCCTGCCCCAGACAGCAATGTTCACAAGCAGCATGCAGCTTACAGGAATAGCAGCCAGAAGGAACCTGTGCAATGACACAAGGAAACAGCCAAATAGATCTAGAAGGTCAGAAGCTGCACAAGACAAAATGACATGGTCCCTTCAACACCTACTCTTGGTAGTATGGAAGAGGAAGTAAGAAGTGTGGGAAATTGCTCTTGAGTAAAGCTTAGCAAACAGGAAAACTACCAAAAATGTGGAGGCCTTGTCTGGATTCCAAGTCCAACAAGCCAGCTGACTGAGAAAAACAGATTTGGTACTGCTAGAGTATGGATCTTGAATGTCTCCCAAAGGCCCATGTTGCCACTGGGAGATGGTGGTGTCTAAGGGAAGAAAGCAAAGCCACTAGGGGGTGTCACTGAATGGATAACCAGCACCCTGGCCCCTCCTGTCTCTCTGCCCCAGATTCCACAAGTAGCCTTCTCTGCTACAAGCTCCCGCCATGGCATGCTGCCTGGCCATGGGCTCAAAATCTATGAGGCCCATGGACCACACAACTCTTCCTCCCCATAAGCCAGCTCATGCACCTTGTTATAGTAACGGATAGCCAATCAGCACAGATACTACCAAGAAAGCATGAGTATGGACTAGACATTAGATGATAAGCAACTGCTTTAGTATCAGGTAATAATGGTACTGAAGTTACACAGGATATCTGGGTCCTTCAGAGAGTTAAACAGAAGAGCAAGATGGCAGGATTCTAAGACTTTCTTTTAAGCATTTTAGTAACAAGGAAGGAAGGCTGAGACAGGAGGAAAGAAACTAAAATAAAAATAAAACTTAAAAAGGGAACAGATGAAAGGGATCAAGCAAAATCTTGCTTACTGAGCCCAAGATGAAAATGGGCAGGTGATTTACATTGCTCTATGACTCTTTTAATGTTCATGAGCTGAGGATGTAACTCGGTTGGTAGAACGCCTGTCTACCACTCATGAAGCCTAAGGTTTGATCCCAAGAGCTACATAAACTGGGCCTGGGGGTACACATCTATAACGCTATCACTCAGGAGGTAAAGACAGAAGGATCAAAAGTTCAAAGAAATCCTAGTCTCCAAAACAAGCTTGAGGATACATGAGACCTGTCTCCAAAATAAATTTTAAAAATTTTATATATATATATATATATACATATATGTGCATACATATGCATATCATCCAAGATCACATTGTTACACCAACAAATAAAGTATTTAGTTTCATACACCAAACAGAAATCCTTCTGTGACGGTACAATGTTTTCTCAGTACCTGAAAATATTAAAACATCCGTTTCATTCTGTGTGTAATGGTTAGGTTTTATTGTCAACTTGATCTTTCAAATTATCTTGGTTAGGTCTCTAAGGTTGTTTATAGGAAGGCAGCCCTCTCAGTAGGGATGTAAGGAGGCTCAGGAAAACTAGAAACAAACTTTCCTTCCTAGGAGGGCAGTCCAGGTGGCAAATTCCAGAGATAGTGAGTCAACAAGTCTGGGATAGGATTGCAAACCCCCACCTTAAGGATATATAATGGGGGAGAAAAATCTCTCAGCCCCCTACCTGTTTTGTTGTTCTATGTGTATGGTGTTAGTGATGGGTTTCTCTCTGCTTGGTCCTGTGAAAGGGGTCAGCCTCTTTCACCATAATGGAACTTCCCCAGGATCTATAGCTTTAATAAATCATTTTCTCACATAAAGAGCGTAAGTTTATATTTGGTATGGTGATATCACCTGAGGTGTTTCTTTTGCTGAGGATATTTTTGAATATCCAAGGCCTTCTGCCATTCCAAATGGATTTTGAGACTATTTTTCTATCTCTGCAAAGAATGAAGCTGGGATTTTTATTGGGATTGCATTGCATCTGTATATTGCTTTTGGTAAAATTGCCATTTTCACAATATTAATGCTACCTATCCAGAAGCATGGAAGGTCTTTCAATCTTCCCATATCCTCAATTTCTTTTTTTCATGTTCTTATGATTTCATTGTATAGGTCTTTTACATCCTTCATTAGTGTTATTCCAAGGTATTTGTTTTTGTGGCTATTGAAAATAGAACACTCTTGCCGATTTCTTTTTTCTGTATGCTTGTCATTTTCATGCAGCAAGGCTACTGACTTTGTGTGTTAATTTTGTATCATGCCATTTTGCTAAAGGAATTTATCACCTTTAGGAGTTTCATGGCAAGACTCGTTCAGGTCCATTATGTATAGGATCATGGCATCTGCAAATAGGGCTAGTTTGAATTCATTTCTGATTTCTATCCATTTTATGTCTTTCACCTGTCTTATTTCTTAGGTTAGAACTTCAAGCACTAAATAGAAGAGCAGTGGTGAGAGTGGACAAACCTGTCTTGTTCCTAATTTTAATGGGAATTCCTTGATTCTTTCCCCATTGAGAATGATTTGGGCTTTAGTTTTGTATATGGCCTTTATTATATTGAGGTATAAGCCCTCCATGCCCAATCTCTCCAGTGTTTTGATCATGAAGTGCTGTTGAATTTTGTTGAAGGTCTTCTCTACATCAATTGAAATGTGCTTCTAGTGGTTACGTTTACTAAAGTGGAGGATTACTTTAATCTATTTCCATATGTCTGAACCATCCCTGCATCCCGGGCATGAAGCCTAGTTGATCAAGGTGAATAATATCTTTGATGTGTTGTGGAATTCGCTTTGTGAGGGTTTTTTAATTTTTGCATCTAAATTCATCAGGGATATGGGTCTGTAGCTTTCCTTTCTTGTTGTATCTGGTTTTGATATTAGAGTGATGCCAGCTTCACTGGAGGAGTTAGGAAGCATTCCCTGTTCTCCAATTATGTGAAAAAGCTTGAGAAAAAGTGATTTCAGTTCTACCATGAGGATTTGGTAGAATTCGACTGAGAATCCATCAAGTCTGGGACTTTTCCTATTAGGGAGGTTTTTGATTACATTTTCAATCTTGAGGATGCAACAGGTTTGTTTAGGAGCCTTATCTGCTCTAGGTTTAGATTTGGTGGGTGGTAGATGAAAAGGAATTCATCAATTTCTTCCAGTTCTCCAATTTTGTGGAGGTTTTGGAAATAAGTCCTGATGTTTCTTCCAATTTCATTGGGGTATGTTGTCGTCCTTTTCATTTCTAATTTTGTTGATTTGGGACTTCTTTTTTTTTTTTTTTTCATTTGTAGTTCTTGATTTTCCATGCCTTTAGGTGGGTGGCTATTGATTTGAGATCTTTGTTATGAAGGCATTTAGCACTATGAACTTCCCCTGTAGGACTGCCTTCATTGTTTCCCATAACTTTTGATATGTTGTGTTTTCACTGTCATTTAGTTTAAGAATTTTGCTATTTTCTTTTTGATTTCTTGAACAGCTCATTAATTGTTTAATGGTGTATTGCAGTCTCCAGGAGCTAATATAGTTTCAGTTGTTTCTCTTAATTTCTAGCTTTAACAGATTGTGGTCCGAAGTAATGTAGGGAATTATGTAATTTTTTAATTTATGGAGGCATGTTTTATGTCCTAATATGTAGTCTATTTTGGAGAAGGTTCTGTAGGCTGCTGAGAATAACATGTATTCCATAGAATTGGGAATGTTCTGAAGACGTCTGTTAGGTCTAACTGATCTAAGCAACTGTTATCTATTATTTCCCTGCTTATTTTTCGTTTGGATGATCTGTTTACTGATGACAGAGGGGTATTGAAGTCTCCTACTGTAAAGATATTGGAGTTTATTTCTGATTTGTTGTCTAGTAAGTTTTGCTTTATAAACTATGGTGCACCTATCTTTGGTGTAAATATATTCATGATAATGATATCCTCTTGTTGGATTGTTCCCTTGATGAGTAAGAAATGGCCTTCTTTGTCCTTTTGAATCACTTTTGGTTTGAACTCTAGTTTATCCAATATTAATGTAGCTACACCCACTTGTTTTTTGTTTCCATTTGCTTGGAAAATCATTTTCTGTCCTTTCACCTTGAGGAGGTGTCTGTCTTAGAGGTGAGGTGGGTTTCATGAAGGCAAGAGATGGAATGATCCATTTTTCTGATTCACCCTGTTAACTTATGACTTTTTATGGGAAAGTCTATTAATATTTAAAGTTATAACTGTGAGGTTTGCTTTAACCCCTGCCATGGTAGAGGGTTTATGGCCTTGTGTGTTATTATGAGCAAACTAATTTTGGTTATTGTGCTCGTCCTCTATTGGGCTTTTGAGACTGGTTGCTTGACGCTTCAGTGAGAAAGATTTCCTGGAGTATACTCTGTAGGTTAGGCTGTGTTCATATTATCACTGGCTTTTATCATGGAATGTTTTCCTTTCTCTATCTATTATGAGGGATACTTTGGTGGCTGGGTACAGTAGATTGGGTTGGAAGCCCTATTGGCTTAGACTTTGAAGAGCTCCATTCTAGGCATTTCTTATCTTCATGGTTTCCATTCAGAAATCTGAAGTAAAACTGATGGGGTTAGTGTTATATGTGATGAGTTGTTCTGTCTTACTGCTTTCAGCACTCTTTGCTTTCTATGGTTAGCATTTTAAGTAAATGTGTCTTGGAGAGTTCCTTCTTTGGTCCTCTATGTTGTAGGCCTCTTATATCTGGATGAGCCACTCCTGAAAGAATGGGAAAATTTTCTTCAATAATTTTGTTGAATATGTTCTCAATGCTTTGGCCTGAAATTCTTCTACCTCTGGTATCCTCTTGATCTAAATGTCTTGTCACTTTAGGGTGTCCCACAATTCCCTATATTGTGTTCACATGATTTTTTTGAACTTATCAAAGTTTTTAGAATCCCAATCAAGTTCTTCTGTCTTGTCTTCCAAGTCTGAGGTTCTGTTATAGCTGTGATTAACTCTGGTAGTGAGGAATTCTAGAGAGGTTTTTAATAGCTCCATTTGATTTTTGTTTTCTGTTGCACTTTTCTGCATTGTCTCCATCTGTTGAGTTTCAGTTTCATGTAGAGGTTTGATTTTCTTAATGCTTCCTGAATTTGATCATGTCTTCATTAAGATTAGTCTGCTGGCTACTGAGATCATCTAGTTGTTGGCTTACCTTCAGTATGTTTATTGCTCTATTGAGGATCCTTTGATTTTCCTCCATTAAGTTAAGCCTAGTGATGAAGCTTGTATGTGGTGCGAACTGATTCTGCACCACTTATTTTATGTGATTGTTTAATTTTGCTTCCAGCTGAGCCATTATTCTATTCACAGTGTACCTGTAATTATGACCTAAGCTTACTGTGGTCCCATCCCAGGATTCCATCTCTTGTCTCACTGTGTGGGCCCTACTGAAAGGCACTGAAGACATAGGGTTAAAGTTGAGACTGGCCTGAAACCCCGATAATCTCATCCTGAGACCGGCAGGAGTTTTGACAGTCTCCTTCCCTCCCCAAACCTCGAGCCACCTGGTAGGCCCCAGCAAACCCTGATGAGTCCAGGCACTTCAAGGCCTGAGTTTATTAAAGTTTTACATAATTCAGCTATAAGGTAATAACAAGGCCCAGGCAACAAAAAAGTCCCTTTAGCTTATCTATGTGCTGACCCCTAGCAATCCTTTCATGAAACATCCACAGACCACCCTGCCCCTGCCAATCCCTTGCCGCTTATGGCCTTACATCTCCTTTTCCTTCTAAATAAAACCCTTCCCAATCTAATAAACGAGCTCTTCACTGCAAGTGTCTCCTGAGAGTTCTTCCTCCCATTGGCTCACCGCTGTCCCAAGACTCTGTCCAACCAGCTGTGTGGATGAACCGGGGTGTTAGTGTACAATGACCTCCCAAGTAATCCACAGACCACATCACTGGTGACCACCATAGTGGGGCTAGGTGAGCTTGGTGGGGCGCTCTCAGATTGTAGTGGGATGGTGCTGTAGCCAATGATGCACAGGCTGCAAAGGTTACTGGAGTGCCTGTGGTTCTGGGCTGTTGCTTTGGAGTTCTGAAGCCCCTTCTGCCTGCAGTCACTACTCTGGGCCCCTCTGGGTCTCAGGGGCTCTGGAGCTGTAGCACTAGCCCTTGTTCTACCAGTTTCCCAGCTGAGTTTGTTGTGGAATTCACACTGGTACACCAGTGGCAGGTATCCGGCAGCATCCCTGAACTCCCCAATTGGAGTAAGGACCAGGCAGCTCCTGGCCATGTAAAGGCTTCCACAAGCATAAGTACTGGGCAGTGAGGCTTGGCACTGGAGATACTGGATCTTCAGTGGGCATTGGTGCCAGGCAAATGGGTGGGGAAGATGGAGGAGCATTCCTGGCAGAGATCTGCATGTTGCTGGACAGATGGGGGCAGAGCAGGGGGCAGAGCAGGGCGCACAGCAGATGACGAAGGGTGGAGCTAGTGTTCACCATTGCTGGCAGCAGAGATCTGCCTCCTGGAGGGCAGCTGGATAAGTGGGGGATGATCACTCTAGGTGTGGCTCTCCTTATTACTTATTAATAACAATAAAATTAAATCTTTTTCAAGAATGTAGACTTTCCTCCAAAGAACCTAAAAGCTGAAAAAGACAAGAAGCTGCTTCTTGAGATGAGGTGACAGTCTTTCACCCCTCATCCCACTGTCTCCTCACATCACTCCTCATCAGCACACTTTTCTCTCTGCCTACTCTAACTAGATTCTTTTCTTCTTTAGGCAGACATTTAAGAGACCTGAAAGAAATATAAAGTATTCAACATAAAGTCAAACAAATCCTAGGAGTTAGTTTGAAGAAAAGCTTCATTCCAGAAAAGCCCTTTGTATTTTTCACTATGTGACAAACCACACATTTAAGTCTGCTTGATGGCAGGTGACTCTAACAAGTATTTAGGTACCTTCACTTTGCTTTATTCATCTAACCTCAATTCCAACTATTATAACTTCCCTTTCTTTGTCATCCATTACCTCTACTTCTGTGCCCACTTCTGTTAATGTAGATTTTGAAACTTCACCACGAGCTCAACCCTGTAACTAACGTAGACTAGATGTCATAAGGAAGCAGTCAGATAAATCCGATTATTAGGACCTCTTACAGGCCTCCTGAGCCACTTCTGTATCACTTTTCCCACCTCACTGAGTTAACAGCCAAATAAGAGAGCTAGAGTATTAAAGTCTTAACTGAAGTAAGCCACACCCCAAAGGCTCTCAGGCAGGTCACACTACCCCAGTGAGACAGTGGAAAGCTCATAAATAATTATGCATATCCTAGACTTCTCAAGGGTCACACTGCTTTAAACAAACATGATATAGATTCAAAATAAAGAAATAGAGATATTTCACTGGCACCAGGAAAGAGAGCTGAGTAGCTAAGGGGAGTAGGAAGTCAATGAACATCCTTTCAGAAGTAAATGTATTGATTTCATAAAAATACAAACCAAAATTATATATAAAATATGAAAACATACATATATGTCTGTATATGTATGTATATATGTATATGTAGGAATCAAAGTTTTAGCTTTGTTGGTATCTTCTCAGGGTAGAGCCTACCTCACCCAGCCTAAATGAACTCAAGAAGTTATTCTTAGGGTCTTAAAAGATGGCTCAGCAGTTAAAGGCACCTCCTTGCAACACCTGATGGCCTGCCTAGGTTCAATTCCACAATACCCACCTAAACCAAATGCACAAAGTGATGTGTGCGTGTATCTGGAGTTCATTAGCAGTGGCAAGAGGATCTGCATGCCCATTCTCTCATTCTCATTCTCTCGCTATCTCTACCTCTCGCTCACCTCTCCCCCCTTGCTTGCAAGAAAAGAATAAAATATATTTTTAAAAGATGTTCTCTAGAAAGTGTACCCCCTTTTGGAATCTCCACTGCCTCAAGAGTGTCTTGAAGATAGGGCCACTCACACCTGCAAACTGTAAAAGACTTAAAATTCCCTTCAAGGAACAATAATGTATTCTTAGATGCATAAGTGTTATTTATAAATCAATATAATCTTACCTTAATGTTTTAGTTTTCATTACTTTTTATTGTGATATATATATATATATATATATATATATATATATATATATATATATATATTCAATGATTACAACCTCAAAAAAAGTGCCATTCAAAATACTATGACATTCTCTTTCCCAAAATTCTCACCACTTGATTACTTTTATTGTTTCAGATACAGTCTTAAATAATGGCTCTCAAACAACACGTGCTTCCTGACAGGCCTTGATGAATGTTCCTCAGAGCTTTTAAAGTTGGGTTGGCAAGACACAATTACCACTTAGGAGACAGCAGCATGTTCCCCAGAACATGGACATGATACAAGTGGTTCTAGTCGGGCCTGGGGAGGAGCTAAGACTGATAATCTGCAATCTAGATGATAAACATTTGTGGGCAGAAGCTGGCAGCAGAGGGATGGGTCTGAGGAAGCAGGGTGAGATGGGCCCCTGAGCAGCTGATCAAGTAATGTGCAAAGCACTCAAATGTGTTACTTTCCTTCTTCCTTTTCATACGGGCAGTTCTTAAAAGACTCACCTCTCTGCACGAATCACACCACTATAGTAGGGAGGGTCCCAAGGCATTAGCTCCTAAAATGGAAAAATTTACCGTGATCAAGCTATTGACTCATGAAAAAGGTATTTATCTGAAGGCTAAGGAGACAGCTATGTGGCTAAAGACATTTGTGCTTGCAAAGTCTGCCAGCCCCAGTGCACACATGACAGATGTAAAAAGTGGCACATGCATCTGGTGTGTGTTTGCAGTAGCAAGAGACCATGATGCATCCATACACACACATAAATGAAGAAAAACATTTTTGAAATTATTTAGTTGCACATATGTGTACATTTATATGGGCACCCCAGTGAGTCGTCACTATAACCAAACCTCAAACACTTTTGCCACTTGTTGTGTCTGGCTTCCAAGGGTGTCAGGGGAATGAGTGCAGGCTGTTGAGCCTTCTTCTTAGCCCCTTGGCTGGTGATTTTAATCAGTAACTTAATCACCTTTATATAACAAAACCAGTTATTGTTAACATAAATTAGAAAAATTGTATGAAAACCCTAAAAAATTTATTGAGAGCATAAAGGAAAGGAATAGTAGATATGAAAGTAGATGAGCATAATACTGGGGTGGAAAGGTTTAAGTGGAGATAAGGTGAGGGATGGGGGAGAGGAGAGGGTGGAGAGGAGAGTTAATCAAAATTAAATGAAAAAACCTACTCCGAGGAGAGTTAACTAAAATTAAATGAAAAAACCTACTCCTTGTTAGCTAATTTAAAATATCATTTAAAAATAAAGAGTTTGAACATAAAAACCCTGTGGATGTGGATAATGTTGCTCCCAGAAGCCAAAGGTAAGATTCCTCCTAGGGAGATGTTGGTCAGAGTGGCTCCAGAGGCTTCCCAAAATAATATAGGCTATTGCCAGTGTTCCTGGTTGTCCAGCAGAACTAGATGGCATGACTCTATTGCTGAACACACCACATGTTTCAGTTGCAGGACACTGAGAACTCAAGCTGGCACTGAGCTGGAAGCCTCCTCCTCGATGACTAGCTGTCATGGTGCTAGAAAGTGCTAAGCAGGATGCTGGGGAGAAAGATCATCAATAGTCTTACCCAAGAGTGGAGCCTGCAAGCAAGATGTGCCCAATGGTATAATAGTCCCTCCCAACCATCTGCTCTCTGATTGGATCTGAGGCCTGTTCCATGGGAGAGAATCCATGCCTGGTACTGAAAACCTAGTCAAAAGCCTATGGCTGGGGGCTGGAGAGATGGTTCAACAATAAAAGGCACTTGCCTGCAAAACCTGCCAACCCATATTCAATTTCCCAACACCCACATAAAGCCAGATGCACAAAGTGACCCATGCATGTGGAGTTCATATAAGTCCTGGCATCTGGCATGTGTGTTCACCTGAGCTCTCTCTCTGTAAATAAGTAAATAAGAATTTTTTAAAGCCTATGACTTGGAATGGAAGGTCATAAGCCCTAGGAGGAAAGCTACTACTACTGTTTGTCCAAATAGATAAGTTATGCCCATGAAATTGCTCTCTAAAGTGCGTCTCCACCTTTGGTCACCTTTGCATGTGTTAACTACTGAGGAGGCTCAAACTCATCAAAGTACTGAGAAGTGACTGTTGAGTACTCAGCAATAAGACATACATATCACCTCCTGCAAAGCTCAAGGAACATAGGGAAGAAGGGGCAGAAAGAATGTAAGAGCCGGAGGATACAGAGGAATGATACAAAATGTCGTCTTCCAGACACGAAGGGGCCGTTGCATTCATGACCTCACAGCAACTATTGTTACCTGCACAGGACTGAGCCCATTAACCTTCCGTGAGAAATGGTAGAGAAGGGGAAAAGAGAAATCAAAAGAGAAGTGGGACTAGTTAGAATAAGGGGCTTAGTGGAAGAGGATGGGGGACCACAGGAGGTAACAGGACAAGTGTGTATGATCTACTATGTACGAGAGTGAAATTTGTTAATAAAAAAGTTTAAATAGAATTAATGGCCTAAGAGAATGTGACTCTTCTGTAACCAGTGCATAGAGATGTACAAATAAGACATAACCCCAGAATTTGGAGAAACAGTAAACAACAGTCATCCTAAGTGTAAACTAACAAAGTCTTTATAAACTGCTTCAACCAGCCACACAGAAATGTCTGGGAAGGAGTGCTATAGTCCAATCAGCTTTTATTGAATTAGCATTTCACAACACATTTTACATGTTTTTTTTTTTCTACAGTCACCCAACTAAATTGTAATCTACTAGACAGTATCCCAAGTGTATCTCTGACCATGCAAAGTGTGCAGATGACCAACAGCTTCTAACCAGTTCAAGCAGATCCAGCTCCAGCAAGGTGGAGATGTGCTCTAACCTACCCAGCCCAGGAGTCTATCATCTTTTTCTTGGTAGGCACATCTTGGGAGCTAGTTAAAAGCCTCCAAATCTACAAGACTTCTTGCCTTGTATTTTCCCTAAGTCTATGGCTCTGAAAGGTGCTGTTAATTCAAGATTTATCAACAGCATAATACAAAAGGGTGGTATAGATAACCCTTTAAACACAAGGGAACAAGGGTTCAAATGTCAGGAATCTCTTTACTTCCCCAACATCCCAAGACCTTGGGCAGCATTCTGGTCACATGGTCTGTGCTGTAAGATCCTAAGGTCATAGGACCTCATGACTGAAAACAATGCAGAGGTATTGTTAAGGACAGAAGGCTTGGCCTCTTAGTTTCCACTTAACTGAAGACCACAAATCAGCAAGCAAATAAATGAACACATGGTTCAAGCCACCATACCCAGGATCAAACCTCCACAGAGTGTCCTCAAAGGCTGCCTATGCAAAACTGATTTCTGAAGAATGAAGGCAGGGCTTGCACAAATACACATACTTTCAGTTAATATACATCTGGGTATGTGTGTACTCCTAAACACACATACCAATTAACTGACAAAAATGCTGGGCTTCCAGGTAGCATCAAATGCAGACCTATGTATCAAACACTTCCAAAGCATTAGAAGATCCCACAAACTTCTAGCATATCATAACCATCCAAGAATCAACAGATAATTCTGGAGATATGTGTTTGTGTTATAAAAATTTCCATCAGCTTGTGTATGTTATAAAAATGTCCATCAGTTACTTACAGAATTTTGAGGATTTAATTTCATTTTCATTCCTCGCATCATCTCAAAATCTTTTATAGTTCTGGAAAACAAGTCTATCATTAATTGTTATGTCAAAATTTTAATAATTACACTAAGAACTAGCTTGCTTATATTACTTCCCAATAGTCATGATAAAATGAGATGTCTTATAGTACAAAATAAACTACCATTAGTCCAGCTTTTACTAACGTGTTAGAAGAAACAGCATAGAAACCAGTAAAAATCATGCAATTTCTATAGACAGGCAAGGCATCAATCAGCAAAACTAGTAACTTACTTTCTATAAAAGAATATCAAAATGAATTAAATTTACAATTGCTACTCATAACTTTTCCCCTGTAGGAAAAACTCTATCTATATAATAATTCAATAAGTATTCAAAATTTATAAAATAAAAATGAACATCTATTTTAGAATTAACTTCTATATGTAGCCATAAAATTATGAAGATGTTTGCTGAAAATATAATTTATAAATACATTTGAGTAGAAAAGAATACTAAGGCCTAAAGCAAAAGTGTAACAAATTAACTTTATAATTAACAAACACACCATGGCTTGCTAGAATTAAAAAGGTTTTAAGTCCCTTAAAGAAACTACCCGCATGGGCTAGGATGTGGCTCAGTGAGTAGAGTGCCTTCCTGGCTGGCATGTGTAAAGTTCTGAGTTCAATCCTCAGTGCCACATAAAACCAAGTGTGATGACACATGCCTGGTAATCCTAGCAGTTGGGAAGTGGAGAAAGTCATCTGCAGGCACATAGGCCTGCCTACATGAGACCCTATAAAGGAAGGAAAAAAGGGAGGGGGAGAGAGAAAAGAAAAGAGAAAAAGAAAAGAAAGGGAGGAAGAAACAAACAAACTTGCACCATAACTCAAACATTAAATACAATAAAAACTAACCTTTCAGAGAGTTTATCAGATAGTTTCTCAAGGAACAACATTACAGTCTCTAAAAGAGGAATCCAAAAGAAAATACCTTTAGTTATGTGAAATAACATGAACAAACATGTTCAAATTACAGTGTGATGGCCACTGCACACTTCAACATCTCCCTGAAAGTGAATTTGTAAGGAGGCAGTTACTGATACTCTTCGTACATGATAAATGTTTCTAGATGCTGATAATCTCTTCCTGAGAAAAACAAACTAAATTGGTCTAAGCCTTAGATTATATCACACAGTTAAAAAGTATTACTAGAAGCCAGGTATGGGGTGCACTCTGGAGACAGAGGTGGTAGAACTGCTGTGAGTTCAAGGTCAGCCTGAGACTACAAAGTGAATTCCAGATCAGCCTGGGCTAGAGTGACATCCTACCTCAAAAAACCAAAGAACAAAAAAATAATAATAATATATATGAAACCCATTACTCTGTATAGAAAATATATACTAACAAATATATAAATAGGATTGGTGATATAGCTCAGCATTTAAAGGCACTTGCTTGCACAGTCTGCTGGCCAGGGTTAGCTTCTCCAATACCCACATAAAGCCAGATGTACAAACTGGCCCGTGCATCTGGAGTTTGTTGAAGCTGCAAAAGGCCCTGGAGTGTCCTACACACATTCACTGTCTCTTTCCTCTTTTTCTTTTTTTCCCTTTCTCTTATCCCTCTCTCAAATAAATAAATAAGAATATTAATAAATATCAGTAAAGTTTAGAAATGTGATTTGCTAAAATTTAAACTTATAAAAGCATATTTACCAAAAAAAGTAATGTTGACTAGTAATTCTTTTTAAAATTTTTATTTATTTACTTGAAGAGTGTGTGAGTATGCACATACGAGCATGTCAGGGCCTCTTGCCACTATAGACAAACTTCAGACACACAAGCCCCTTTGTGCATCTGGCTTCACATGGGTACTAGGGAATCAAACTTTGGTCAACAGGCTTTGCAAGCAAGCACCTTTAACCACTGAGCCATCTCCTAGCCCCATTTATGTAACTATTTTATGTACGACTGTAGAACAACTTACCAAATGAAAAACAAAAAAAAAAAAAATAGAAACTTGAAAATTTTAAATTCTAATAGAATTTTAAGTGCCTATTAAAATGCTCCAGCTACAGTTAGCAGAACTTATAAAGCCATGAGAGTGGTAGAGTAGTTTGACTATCATTTCCCATGAAAGAGCTATTTCATGTGTGTTTTTTCATCTAATACTTTCTGATTGACAAATGTGTGCAGAGCTTTCATGAGTATTTTAGTTGGCCACAAACACTGTTTTTATATTTTCCAGATGATTTTTATATGGATTTAAGTTTCTTACCCTCTCTTTAAGTTACCTTCTTTCTGAGTAAAATGAAAGGCTAAGTAAATAACAGGGGTTAACCTAAACCAAGAAGCCACAGAGTTTCTTGCCACTGTCATACTTAACAAGCCTCAGACAGACTGTCTAAAGACACCAGCTTGTGTGCCAAGTTACATGGCGTAAGGAACTGCAAAAAGACAAGACTGTTCTGCACTTGAAATCTCACTTCAGTTTGTCATTCCAGTTATCATGTACAACTGGTCTCAAATAAATCTCCACATATGCCTTTTATTTCTAGAGAGCCACTTTTTTTTTTTTTTTTTTTTCGTTTTTCGAGGTAGGGTCTCGCTCTAGTCCAGGCTGACCTGGAATTCACTAGTCTCAGGGTGGCCTTGAACTCACGGCAATCCTCCTACCTCTGCCTTCCGAGTGCTGGGACTAAAGGTGTGCGCCACCACACCCGGCGAGAGCCACATTTTATTAATAGTCACTCATTATATTTTTCTAGTGATAAGAACCTGCCTGTTAACTTATCTAGAAGTCTTATTAAAAAACTGAATGTGGGATTGAGGAGATGGCTCAGTGGTTAAAGGTAAGCTTGTCTGTAAAGCCTGCCAGAGCAAGTACAAATTCCCTTGTAGTCACATAAAGCCAGATGCAGAGTGGTGCATGAGTCTGGAGTTTGCTGGTAGCAGCAAGAGGACCTTGTAAGCCCATTCTTTCTCTCCCTCTGCCAAATACATACTTAAAGGCATGGTCGCATGTGCTTTTAATCCCAGGACTCAGAAGGCTGAGGAGCTAAGGCAGGAGCATTGCTATGAGTTTGAGACCAGCACTGGACTACAGAGTTAGTCCCAGGTCAGTCTGAATAGAGTAAAACTAAACAAAAAGACTGAATGGGGTGGGAAGACAGCTCAGCAGTAAAAGGCACTTGAATTCAATTCCCCAGCACCCACTTAAAGGCAGGTGCAAAGGGGTACATGCATCTGTGATCCCTATGAAAATGGAAGGTGAAGCCAGGAGAATGGGAAGCTTGCAGCCAGCTAGGCTGGCGCACACAAAGCACAACAGCAAAGAAGGTAACAGCAAAGGAGGCCAGGGCTCAGGCAGATAGAGGGAAAGGACAGACACCCCAAGGTTGTCCTCAGACTTCCACACATGGGCCACTGCACATGAATGCTCACACACACACACACACACACACACAATTTGAAAAATGACAACAAAAGACTGTATGTGAAATCCCCTAAACATAAATACAATGCACTACTCACTGCACTTGATTCTATTCATCCTTCACGTGAATGGCTACTGGAACCTCAGCAGCCCTCTCCTCCTCCCTGCTCTCTAAGAAGACTCACCACACTTCCTGCATGCCTCAAACTCCACATAACCGGCTATCAAACACCCACCTGCAAAAGTTTTTAACACTGTTTGCTCTGTACTCCTCATCTGGTACTAACCTGCAATTCCTCAAGGACACAGGTCACACCATATGTGACTATGTACAACACCCTCCCTAGAAAATGTCAACGTACCAACCACTTGGCAAGCAGGGCAATGTGCCACTAGCAGGATCTGGTTTTAGCTGTTATGGGTACAGTGAGCTCTTGAGCTCCAACAGACATGGGCTAGGCCAATGGTCAACATCCAGCCCCATGGCATTTGAGTCAGTCTTTATTTTTTTTCCTTCTATCAACTTCTGATGGCTTCCTAGAGCACACATTCTAATCAATTTCCTCACTTACTGTCCATCGCTCCTCAGGGCACCTGTGGCAATTCCTCACAGATAACCTTGGCTAGGCCAGCACTCAGCCCTTGGCTTTCTATTCTTTAAACAGATTCCCTTGGTGAGCTCATACAATCCCCGTCCTTTACATCAAGATTCAGCTTACATCCCCACAGCTGTGGATCTCACATGGTCACAGACAAGACAAACAGCACCTTAACTATAAATTGAACCAAGCCAAACTCCCAGTCTGCATATTAGGTAGGAGGATCTCCATGAGTTCAAGGCCAGCCTGAGACTACATAGTGAAATCCAGGTCAACCTGGGCTACAGTGAGACCCTACCTCAGAAAAAAAAAAAAAAAAAAGAGTCATTAGTTGGAAAGAAGGGAGTCAGTGGAGGGAAGATAGAGGAAGGGGGAAAGGGAAGGTGACAGGAGGGGATTATGATCATGATTTTTGGCAGTTGCTAATCAAATTTGAAAAATTGAAATTTAAAAAAGTATTATCGGGATGGAGAGGAGGCTCAGTGGTTAAGGCACTTGCCTCCAGTGCCTAAGGCCCTGGGTTCAATTCCCCAGTACCCACATAAGGCAGACCCACAGGGTGGTGACCCTGGTGCAGAGCTCTCTCTCTCTCTCTCTCTCTCTCTCTCTCTCTCTCTCTCTCTCTCTCTCTCTCAAAAAATAAAAAATAAAAAAATAAAAAAGTATTATCATCAAACTGGTGTCAACAGCTACTAAAAAAACCACAAAATAAAAAGACATGTATATCCTATGACATCATTTGGGAATTAAGCTGGATGAAACCTGTGGCCTAACAGGACCATAACAGGTCAAGGAAAATGTCTATCATGAAAGGGAAGCAAGACTGGGAAGGGGTAAAGGAGCTTGGGGAAAATGTGAACATGCTGAGAAAAGAAGGGATATCCCTGGAGGCACCAAACGGAAGAATGGGAACTCTTGTCAGTGTTCCCTCTTCCCACTGCCCGGTCTCCTCCTCCCTCTCTACCAACTCCAAGTCCTGTCACTTTGACCTCTTGGGCACCCCACCATCCTCACTACCCGATTCACAGCCTAAATGAGAACTGTACTGTCAAAGTGCCTTTGACAATTATATACATTTGAATGATTAGCTCTGTGGAACATTTCCTCTACCCTAAGTCATAAGGACCTCAGCATAGCATAAAACAAGTTTACTGCAAACTCAAAAAAAAAGTACTTCGCCAGACATGGTGGTACACATCTTTAATTCCAGCACTCTGGAGGCAGAGGTAGAAGGATGGCCATGAGTTCGAGGCCAGCCTGAGACTACAATAGTGAACTCCAGGTTGGCCTGAGCTAGAGTGAGACCCTACCCCCAAAAAACAAACAACAACAAAAAGTACTTCTGCCACCCAGCACAAACCTTCTCATGTAGTACTGCTTCTTATGATCTAGCCTGCACTTAAACTTGGCCTCTGTAAACACATTGATCCTTCATCTTCTGATTCTCATTCCAACCAATGTGATGACTCAGGACATAGCAGCTACTTGAGTTAGGAATGTAAATAGCAATAAATGAAAATTTAGATATGATTTTTTCCTTAGTATACACATGAAATAAAATTCCTTTGCTAGAAAATACAATATATGTAAAAAAAGAAACTACAATATATGTCAAATTACTGGCTCTATTTAAAGATGATTCCTATCAAAAAAATTCACTTAAAATCAGAAATTCAGGGATGGGAGTATAGTTCCCTTGGGTCAATACCCAGCACTACCTAAATAAATTAATTAATAAATAGGTTCCCTTTCATAAACATCTTATTTTGTTCTTAAAAGTTGGGTAAAAGAACTTACCTGGGTTTTGAGCAATGGTTCCCTGGAGGGCCCTGTGGGAAAAGGTGGAATATCCCACTAATTTTGCCAAAAGATCTCTGCTACTGAGCAACTCTTCTAAACATTTCAACTGACCAGCACTGGGGTAAAGAAAGATTTTATAAGCCGCTTCTCGAACCTATATTTGAAGAGCGAAAGAAAGAACAGTAAAAGATCTAAATGCCCCAACAGGACATTTACACAACAGCAACACAGGCCAGGTCTTTCCACTCACCTGGCAAGACTGGCTTAGCCTAGGTCTCCAAGTTTCTAGACATGAAGTAGTAAGGAAAACTACAGTGCACGGGGCACACTTCTATAGGCCCATGGGACAAACTTTCAACCACTGCTTTTGTCTCTACAACTATCAAGTACCTTCAACCAGGGGGATAATAACTAAAAAAATTTCAGTGACCTTTAAAGTCAATTTATTATTTACCATATTTTAAAAGAGAGTTCTTTAAGAGATATGAATTTTAACCCTTTTCATTATATAAAACATTTGTAGAATTAATGATGTTACAAGTTAAATTTTCAGGTCTCAGTGTCTCATTAACACTAAAAGATTTTGGGGATTATTGTAATATCAGCACACATTGTTTGGTGTTCAGATGAATTCATACCAAGTCGTCCGCGGCTTCTGCATGTAGCCCATCGATTACTACATGATTCCCATCACGTGCAAAGTTGTGGCGAATGTGTTCTGGTAAGAGATGTTTCTCAATCTTGTTGGGAAAGTTGGTTCCCATGACAAATGTACTGCTCAAATCCAAGAGCTTCACATTAAGGTCCACTGCTCTTCTCCGCTACACATGGAAAGAGATACGTTATGTAAAGGTATTGAAAATTAAAATTTCACAATTAATACACAATCTATACTGGTAGGAAAATAAACATATATATTAGTACTTGATATATAGAATACTTCCATCCTCCTGTTGATAGATGATATTTAATATTCCAAATTATCTTTATAATTTCATGATGCTTGTAGGGTTGAGTTTATATATAGATTATGCACCTGATATTTGAAAGTGGTGATATGAAAAGTATTTCACTAAGTGAAGTGAGCAAGAGGAAACTGGGCTCACTGGAGCTGTTCTATGACACTTAAAGCATTTTAAAATAAGAAAAATTCAGTATATGAAGGGTGGATTAGAAAAGACATTGAATGGAGTGAGGAGAAATAAGAGTAATACCTTTTAAAAATAAAACAAAAAAGAGTGAGACCCTACCTCAAAAAATCAAAAATAATAATAACAATTTTTTAAACTAAATGAATAAAATTGTTTTTAAAAGACACCGAACTATAAAAGATTTAGACAAGAGGGCCAAGAAAAAGGAAACAATTAATGCAGTTCTGCACAAAAACAGGAGTAAAGATGGCACAGGGAGCCCCTTCAAAGGTTCTGTCTGGCACACACCCGCTCCTAGAGAATGACAGGCATTAACAGCAGATGGAACAGGGTGTGGAGGCACACGCTTGTCATCCAAGCACTCAGGAAGCTGAGGAAAGAGGATCACACGTTCATGGGTTCAAGGTCAGCCTAGGCTATGGTAAGATCCTGTTTCAAAATGAAAATAAAATTGAGGAGACTCAAGGCCTGCAGAACAGTGTTTCCTACACTGTGTCTCAAGCATGTGGTAGATGGACCTGATACCTGCCAGTCCATCAGTTAAAGTTCAAAGTTCACTCGTGGAAGTTTTCACTTGCAGCCACACCTTTATAACAGTCTCCTGAGAAAATATGTACCACCAAAAAGCCATCAGAGACCTCAATTTTTGGAGACAAAGTCTCATGTAGCCCAGCCTGAACTCAAGTCACTATGTAGCCAAAGATGACCATCTGCCTTCAACTCCTGAGCCCTAGGATCACAGATGTGTGCACAACCACAACTCATTTATGCAGAGCTGGGGATCAAAGACAGGGCCTCGCACATATGAGACAAGCACATTACCAACTATATCAAAAATATCTTTAAATGAAGTATAAACGGTAGCCCATATAATCACAAGTCTATTAAAGGACTAGATAAGAATCTTCATTTACTTGTCACTAGAAAACCAAGCGTACTGTGGACTTAGCTCAGGATGGCCTTTAGACAAATGAATGCAAATCTTTCTGGGAAAAGAGTCCTTATCTATTAACAGATTCTAAAATGCATTCTGTCTTTAGAAAAATAAGCAGCACTAATTTTTACAGACAAATATAAAAGATGTATGCTTGATAATAAGTTGAAAAAGTAAGTCCATATGAGCCAGATGTGGTGGTATGCATATGTAACCATGGCGGTGGGATGGCCAAGACAGGAGGCGTGGGCTGTGCAGAGTGTTCCAGACCAGCCTCGGCTACACAGCCAGACCCGAGCTCAAAAAACCATTAACTATATAGTTCCAAGTTTTCAATATAAAAAAATTCAAATATTGTTGGAAAAATAAGTTTTTAAAGCCATCAGTGTCTTACAATGGAGACTTGTCAGTTTTTGATATGGCCATATATTGCCACCTAGTGGTAAGCAGTGGAAGAATAACCAAATCAATGAAATCTGAAAATAGTTCAAAAAAATTCCCCAAAGCTTTTATTATGAAAAGAATACACTGTAATAAATTCTTTATTGCAAGAATTTCATCAACTGGTAAAGCCTATGGAAAAATAAAAACGGAGTTAACTTTCTAGATTCGATACCCTGCTAGAAATAGTTCATCATTCTGAGATAACAGTTTAATGTGTAATACTCTGAACTCTAAAAATACTATAGAATTGCTATTTTTTAAATAATTATTAAACAAAAAGTTAAAAAATATAATTATTAAAATATACTTCTATTACTCTGGAGAGATGGCTCGGTAGTTAAAGCGCTTGTCTGCAAAGCCTAAGGACCCAGGTTTGATTCCCCAGTACCCACCCACATTAAAGCCAGATGCACAAGGTGGCACATGTATCTGGAGTTTGTTTGCAGTGGCTAGAGGCCCTGGTGCACCCATTCTCTCTATATATCTTTCTCTATCTCTCTGCTTGCAAATAAATAAATAAATAAATAATTATACACACACTTCTACTGATTTTAAACTCTTAATTATATTCTTGAGTCATTAAAATAAAGGTTAGCAATGTCAAGCACACAGGCTTGAGTAGATGACTCAGACTGTAAAGTTCTCACTTCATAACCATGAGAGGGCTAGAGTTCAAATCCTCAACAGCCACACAGAAGCCAAGCACCTGGAATCCCAAGCACTGGAGAGATGAAGACAGGACAATCCCTGGAACTCTAGTCAAATTGGCAAACTCCAGGCTCAGTGAGAAACCCTATCTCAAAAAAAAAAAAAAGGAAAGGTGGAGAGCAATTGAAGAAAACACCTGATGTCAACCCTTGGCCTCCCAAAGCATGCACACACATGAGCACACACACTAAGTTGAGCAAAGAGGTTCACATCTACACTAACTCGGGTGAAGCTGAAGCAGGAAGACTGCTTGACATCATGAGTTCAAGACCAGGCTACTCTGTGTTGGTGGTAGTGATGAACATAGCTGCCTTCCAAGACCCGCCTGGATGACTCCATCCTAAAAATAAAGTAAAATGCATGGGCAGAGCAGCCTTGACTCTCAGGCTTGCAGACTGCTATTGTGGAACTGTCCTGAGCTAATCTAATAAATCCTTCTTTTTACTACAATTCATTCTGTTGGTTCTGTTCCTCTATAGAACCCTAATACAGAAGGGATTATGTACAGAGGATGTCAACAAAAAGTTTTAAAATAAAGAAGAGTTAGGGAAAAAAAAAAAGTGTTCCGTGAAAGAGGAACAAGAGGAGGGACAAAAGAAGATAATGGGAAGTGATTATAATAAAAACACATTATATACATGTATGAAAATTGTCAATTAAAAGTTTTAAAAAGCTGGGTGTGGTGGCACATGCCTTTAATCCTAGCATTTGGGAGGCAGAGGTAGGAGGATCACCATGAGTTCAAGGCCAGCCTGAGACTACAGGGTGAATTCCTGGTCAGCCTAGGCTAGAGTGAGATCCTATCTCAAAAACAAACAAACAAAAAAGTTAAAAAAAAAAAAAGAAAAATATCAAGCTCAATTAATGTTAACTAGGATGAGAATAATTTATCATATATTCATTTGAAATTTTATTAACCCCCATTCTGGTATTTACTAAAAATTATGGTCCATGAGGGATATATAGTTCAGTGGTAGAGCACTTGCCTTGCATGGGCAAGGCCACAAATTCAACCCCCAGTACATTGCCCATAAGCCTAGTGCCCAAGAGCATCAGCAGGAGCACTGCCACAAGTTCAAGGCCAGCATGAGGTACATGGTGAGTTATAGGAGTGCTGTGCCACAGAGTAAGACCCTGTTTCAAAATATAAAAGAAAAAAATAATCTCCAGTCTCCACTCTTTTTTTTTTTTTTTACTATTTCACTTGTTTATTTATTTGCAAGCAGAGAGAAAGAGAATGAGAAGGGGAATGAGCACACCAGGGCCTCCAGCCACTACACACAAACTCCAGATGAAGGCACCACTTTGTGCATCTGGCAACTTTTTTCAAAAAATGAGCATACCCATATAATAATGCTACTCTCACTCCTGGCTTGAGAAGCTTCTCTTTTTTCAGATGGTGGTGACCACTGGGATGGTGACCAGAGTGCTGAGAAGAAATGACAGTGGAGTGTTCAGTACTGGGACATCTCTATCACCTCTCAAGGCTCAGGGTCTATTGAGGAAGAGGTGGTGGAAAGACTGTAAGAGCCAAAGGAAGGGTAGGACTGCTTACAATGCAAACTTCAGACACAAAATGGCCTTGATATTCATGACTTCACAGTGTCTGATAATACCTACACATTGTGGGAGGAAAAGATGATGACACCAAAACAAAACAGAGATTGAGAAGGGGAAGAAATATGAGGGGGTGGGGAGGGAATCACAAAGGTTTATGGTCTGTAATTATGGAAGCTACCAATAAAAAGTTAAAAAAGAAAAGAAAAGAAAAGGAGTCTGAGGTCACAGACAGGCAGAATGAAGTAGCAGCAAACTGTGGAAGTCTGTCTCCCACTATCACCTCACACCACCTCAAGGCTCCCGCTGCTTCATCTGTGAAACAAGACAGGAGTACGCCAGTCAAAGGTGCTCTGCAGACACAGTGAGAAGCCAATGCTCAGGTGATGTTCACTAGGAGTGTTGAGAACAGAGGCACCTCGGCAGATCAGCCGTTTAGTCACCCATGCAAAGCAGGCAACCTGAGCATCCAACAGAGCCCACACCTTAGGGCCTGGCAGGAAGGCATGTCCAGCTCAGGGGCAAACTGGGATCACATGTTGAGCCCTTAAAGCTGCAGAAGAAGGCAGCAGGTGATGAATGGACCCACCATTATTCAAACCCAGCATCAATTAAAATGAAAAAATGACCTAGGTGTGATACTTCACACCAGCAATCCTAGTACTCAGGAGGCTGAGGCAGGAGGATTGCTACAAATTCAAGGCCCTCCTGGACTAGAGTGACTCTGTCTCAAAAACAAACAAACAACTAATAATAGGCCAGGTGTGGTGGTGCACACCTTTATTCCCAGCCCTCAGAAGGCAGAGGTAGGAGGATCACTGTAAGTTGGTTGCCAGTCTGGAACTACAGAGTGAGTTCTAGGTCAGCATGGACTAGAGTGAGACCCTATCTTTAATAATAATAATAATAATAATAATAATAATAATAATAGTGTATGTGACACACAACCATTTCTTGGTATCAGCCTGTTCTAAGACATCTCCCACCTTTGACAGCATTTGACAGCAAAGTCCACAGATGGGAAGGTCCCCAAAATGCAGCAACATGTACACAGACACATGTCATCTCTATAACACATTAATACAATGCCAGGCAAATGGGACTGAGGAAATGGGGTCAAGGAATAAGTCTGTACTTGCTCAGTACAGACACAACTGTCTCTAAGTATTTTCAATCTGTAGTTGGCTGAATGCAGGCACAAAAATCATAGATATGGAGGTCAGTTCCATATATCCCCAAGAAAGCCATTTACTTCTCAAGATATTCTGAAAAATGAACTTCTGTTCCTAGGAAAATGACTTACTTTACTACATTTATTAAGAGAAAGGGTTATACTTAAAGGCATAGTTAGCCTAGTGGGGGAGGCTATGGGAATCTACTCCAATGGCATCCAGTCACCACCACCCCCACACACACACATACCGCACTTTCATGAATGGCTGCTTGCACAAGGGCTAAGAATGTGAGCAAATCACTTTGTCTCCACATCTATAAAACAAGATGTCCTTATGCTATGTCAGACCCTCCAGCCAGTGTAAGCATCACATGACATACCTATGCTGCCAGAGCCAGTACGTGGACCCGCCAGACATGTGTGCTGAATACAATACACCTCTGGAAGTGTACCTTATTTAGTCTTTGCCCTGTGTGTGTGTGTGTGTGTGTGTGTGTGTGTGTGTGTGTGTGTGTGTGTGTAGGCCAGAGAGCACTGCCCACCTCCACAAGGATCTCAGTGATATTCCCTGCCCTTATCTTCAATGTGCAGTCCTTCGTGATACTGCTCCTCTCCACCTCTTTCCGTGACACCTAAAGCACCCCACTGTGTCCAGTCACTTCTTAACTCTGAATTTCAGGGGCTATGGACCAGGTTCCAGAAATCACTGCATTCAAATGCCACCTCAAGAATGATCTCACAGCAAATGAAAAAGACCTGAGCATTTGCATGATTCACAAAATCAAGAAAGATACAAGGACTGGAGAGATGGTCCAGTGGTTAAGGAATTTGCCTGCAGAGCCTAATGACCCAGGTTCCATTCGCCAGTGCCCATGAAAAGCCAGATAAATAAGGTGGCACATGCATCTGGAGTTCATTTGCAGTGGCTGGAGGCCCTAGCGCACCCATTCTCTCTGTCTGTCTTTCTTCTATCTTTCTCTGCTTGCAAATAAATTAATTACAATTAAAATTACAAAAGGAAAAAGAAACAAAGCAAACCTCACATAAAAGATTTACCTTTTCTTCATCTAGATGGATTCCACTAATTTCAAAATCAAACATAAATAGTTCAGCCACTCGCCTAGAATAAAATGAGCCTCAAGTTATAACAGGTAATAAAAATTACAAACAAAAATCAGTCTTTTTTTACCTATGTATGTGAGTATGGCTTGTGTGTGTATGCATGTTCATAGGTGCAAAGGTACATGTATGCACATGTATGTGCATGAGGCCTGAGGTGAGTGTCAAGTGTCTCTCTCTGTCACTCGCCACATTGTTTACTGAGGCAGGGTCTCTCTGGACCTGGAGCTCTAGGGATCCCATCTGCACAGCCCCAGCACTGGGGTTATAAGTGCGTGCCATCATGCCAGCATGACTCAGGTCCCCATACATGCATGTCAGCATTTCATCCCCTGAACCATCTCTCCCACCTCCAAATTCAATCTTGTTAAAATTAGTATTTCAGAACTATATTGTTAAAAAATGTTCTGACATACACAAACAAGCATACACACAGTCTGAAGCAAGTTTAGTATCTCTGAAGAAGCTGACAGTTCCAATTAGCTTGTATGAGAGCTTGTTCCCTATGCAGAGAAGGTGAACATGTGAAAACCACCATCATAAGTATTCATTCAACTCCATCCAAACCCCAGTAATTAAAAACATGAAACCGTTTACACTTGGACAGTTTTTCAAAGGCCCCTTTCTTGAGATTTCCAGTTTTTCTTCCAACTACTGGCAGCTAATAGTCACTCTTTGATGCTGGGCCAGAAGCTGGATTTCTTGGCCAAAGAACACTGTTTTCTTCCTTTATAGTCTGGCTATATGCTTGGAACCAACTGCCAATTTAATACCTTTTTCTGTCTACAATGTATTTCTAAATTGCTTCTGTTTCTAGAGGTAGGCTACAAAAATATTTGATGTACACTTCTGGCTTTGGCTTTCCAAAAAAAAAAAAAAAAGACATTTATCAAGTGATGCTGTTGTTTTGTTTTGTGATATAGGTCCAGGCACCATAATGTCTATCTAGCTCAAACACATCTTGAATCAACAAAATTAAAAATTTTTAAAAATTTCTTCCATATAGTGCTGAGAATCAAACCTAGGGCCCTGAACATGCTAGGCAAGTAATATATCACTAAGCTACCCCCACCCAAGTCCCAAAATTCTGTAACTTCAGTAGAACGAGGTAAGGGTCTTGGCATTTGCCTATGATTCCAACACTCAAAAGAAAGAGGTAGGAGGGTCAAAAGTCTGAGGCCATCCTAACTATATAGCACGTTCTAGAACCTGTCTGAAGAGCAAATTCAATAGACTATATTGACAATGTAGTCATTTATTCCTTATTTTTATTTCTCTGCAAGCCGAGAGAGAAGGCATACTAGGGACCCTTGCCGCTGCAAACTCCAACGCATGTGCCACTGTGTGCATTTGGCTTTACGTGGATACTGAAGAATTGAACTCAGACCAAAAGGTTTTGCAAGCAAGTGCTTTTAACCACTGAGCCATCTCCCCAGCCCATTTACATTCTTAATTAAACAGTGTAGAGTGCTTCACTAAAGCCCCCAAACTGTTCTCATCTCCACCTCTCATCCATTTCCTTTCTAAACAACCTAAAAATACAACACTCTCTTCTTAGAAAAAGATATTTAAGCAACAAAGCATTATATAGAACTTTACTATGGAGGTGTGTGGAGTTGGTTTTTTCTTATAAAAACATTGAACTGGTCTTCTTATCTTTAAATTTTCTTCAAAATTATGACTTAAAATATTTGTGTAATGCTGTTATATGGACTAAAAATGTTTCCATTTTTCCCATTCTTGTAACCTGGGTTATGATTTTTAAAAAATCTCCATGTATATCTGGGTATGGTGGTACATATCTGTAATCTTAGCACTTAAGAGGACAGAAGCAGGAAAATCAGGAGTTTAAGACTAGCTTGGACTACATGAGACCCTGTCTCAAAACCTAAACAAATACCAAAACCCAAAAACCTACATATACTTCCTTAGCCTTGTTTATTTCCTTAGGATAAAGTAAACTAATTTTTGAATTGATCAAAAAATACACACATTGATATACATTCCCGAACTGTGCTTCCTAAAGACTTCAGTTTACAGTTGCCAAGGATCCATGCTCCCAAACAGTAACACGACTGATGCTATGTTGTCTCACCTGTGCTGCCTGATGGGTTCTGCTTTACTCCACCTTTCTTTAACGCTAGTAGGCCCAGTTTGGGGGGACACTGGTACTGAGTAAAGCCTTTCACAAGAATGATTTTGTTCAAAGCTCACTGAAATCCTATGAAATACTTCTTTATGCCCATGTTACAAAAGAGAAAGCTAAGGCTTCAAGAGGTCTGGAGCCAATACCCAACCCTGGTGGTCTAATTCTAGAGCTGCATCTCCCCAATTGTCACCACTACCAGCTTTCAACCTATGGCATTCTGGTACAAGTTTACTGGGCATCTGCCACTATTCCTTCTTATTTTGTGAAATGAGACCTTCACAAAAAGAATTCTGTTCCCATTTTTCTGCTCACCTCTCTCTCCCTCTCTCTTTCTCTCTCTCTCTCTCTTCAAGTAACTTGTTTTCAAGTCTCTGTGGTGGTTTGAATCATGTGTTTTGAATGCTGGGTTCCCAGCTGGGGACAATTTGGGAGCTAGAGCCTTGCTGGAAGAAGTGTGTTTTGGGGGCCAGGCTTAGGGGTGTAAAAGCCAGCTCCCCCTTGCCAGAGCTCAGCTCATTCTCTTGCTATCTTCCACTTGCTATGGCAAGATGTGATGTCCAGTCTCTGCTTGTGCCATGCCATGCGCTTCCCCTTGAGACTGCAATCCAAAATAAACCCTGTCCTCCTGTCAGCTACTATTGGTCAGTCATTCATCCCAGCAAAACAAAGGTAATATAACAGTTACTAAGTATGTCAACCATTTAAGTAAAGTGTTTCATTTGTGTATTCTGAAAATGAAAACATTTTGCCATCATACAGAATCTGCAAATTTCCTTCTGGATATCACATTAATAAAGACCTACCACAGTACAAGGGGACTGAGGCATGGTGTGAAGAGAAGACACTGTGTGACTGAGTCTCAGAGACCAAGTGCAGGCGCCATGTGGATACCAGGAAAGGCAGAGGGCAGGGCTCCCAGCCTACCCTCCAGCCAGTCATAAGGAATGTCATACAGGAAATGGTGAGTACCTGGTTTCTGCATCAAGAGAATCCATAAGATTTTTATCATCTAGTAATTTCTGCAGACTCTGATATAATTCCACATTTGTGTTCAGCCTGGAAAAGTTAAAAATAAAAACAAATTATTTTCTATCCTGTTATTGTTGCTTTATATCAAAAGCATGGTGTTGGATGGTGACATATACATGCCTATATCCCACAACTTTGTGGATGTTGTCTGTGTCTTCCTTTGGACCAAGTATAGCACAGTCATACTTAGAACCTGTTCATTATAAAGACAGGCAATATGTTAAGCAAAATGCCAAAGGTCCCAACTGCCCTGGGTGTGGATGTTCACACCTTTAATCTCAGCACTCAGAAGGCTTAAGTAGAAGAATGACTTGAGTTCAAGTCCAGCCTGAGCTACAGAGAGAATTCCAGGCTCCAGTGAGACCCTGCCTCAACACACTGCCCCTACCCCTCACCCACCAAAAAAACCCAGCAAATTTAAATTGAGTCAAGGGCTAGGTCAGGGAGCACACACAAGAAAGAGGGGAGCAAAGGAATTAGGTCATGGAGAACCATTTCCCAATAGCAATGTGCCAGCAGCTATTAGGTTTTTAGTAAGAGAAAAGGTTTCCTGCAGCCATGTGGTCAGTACCCTGGAACCCAGGGTAACATATGGTGAGCATGGCAGATCTCCCAGCACTGGATGTGGTGCCACAGCCACATGCAGGACTGGTGACTGTGGCACTATGACCTCGGCAAGACAGTAACCTTTAGGCTGTCAGGAAGAGTAAATGAGACCGTGTGTACATCCCCACCCTGATGAACCACTGCAGCTACTGCCTGAACCAAAGCTAAGAGCAAAGAGCCTGTGGGCAAGCACAAGCCTCCCCCAGCCTGCAGCCCCACAGTCCTCCATCCCCCACACCCTTACAGCCAGCCAGGAGCTGAGTCTAGACTCCATCTGCTCCCACTGGTGAAGGACAAGGTCACCAACACCACCGACCATCAAGGATTCCTACTCAGGGACTTAAGGATAGGCCAGCTCCCAGGCCATTCATAATTAAAGAACTAAAGTGCTTTATGAATTGATGAGTGTCTTTTGCCATCACTCTTATGTATCTTCCCAACAGAACAAAGCCATAGTCAAACAAAAGATGCTCAGAAGGGTCATGGCCTATCTCATCACCTATTCCCTGGCATAGCTCCCAGGAGTCAGAGGGAAAGCTGTGCCTATCTCCTGCTAGCCTCTTGCCCATGGGTCCTTTCACTGTGTAAAGGTCAGCAGCATAGAGGTGTCTGACTGTGGCCTCTGCTGAAGCTTATACAGGGTCAAGAAGACTGTGAGAAAAAGTCTATAGTCTAGATTTTCCATTAGTTCTCAACTACACCAAATGATAAGCTCTTTCCCCCACTACCAGAAAACAGGCCAATTCCACCTGAAATCATCCTGATTTTCCAAACATCAGCTGAACAAGTTGGCTATAATTCAGTTAGACTAAAGGGAAAAATAAGCCACAGCACTTGAAGAAAGCAGAAAGCAAAGTTCTAAGCAAGACAATAAATGCTGTCTGCCAAGGGTTTTACTTTCAACAGACGGAACCACTCTTCATGGGGAGATGAAGATGACAGCCGGAAACCAGCTGCCTGGCTACCAGCTGTGGTTCTTCTCCACGGGCCACCCACAAAATTAGGAGTGTTTGTGTTTATAGAATGCGCTGCACTGAAATCCAGCACAGAGCCAGACTGCACCCAGACAGACGGGCTGGCCATGCTGAACTCTTTCTTGGGCTACTCCTCCATAGGTAATGGGGGTCTTCCAAAGGAATCCCGTTGCAGCTCCGTTACGGTGTCCAGGGTCTAGATGTGGCAGGGTCTAGTTTTATCCCTTTGGAAAATGATTTTTTCAACGGATGTAAGAAAAATCATCTACTGTGCCAGAGTGGGAAATGTTTCTCAATGGGTAAAAGATGCAACCTCCTGAGATGGCAGATTCCAGGAAGCCACCCTCCTCCAACTTCCCTAGGAAACAGTCTTATTACCTGGCCCCTATTGTCCCATCACAAATCAATTCCAGACAAGCCCGAGGCTCTCCCTAGCCTCATGTACTATCTGGCTGGTGTCACACACCTAAGTGCTTTGCAACACAGCAATGTCTAAAGTGATTGTAATGAGCATTCATAAATGGCTTGAAAACACTTCAGTTTACCCAAAATCACTTTATAGTAATTAATTTCCTCATAGAGCCTCTGCCTGCAACCCGTCTTGGCCCTCCCAGAGTTTTATGGTCCCCAAGACCCTCCTAGTCCCAATACAACAGGACCTGCAAGTGCACTAAATACATAAATATACTGCCTTCATGCCCGGTGATCCATAGCTCATATTATGCCACAGAGACTGAATCATGTGAGAATCTAGGAACTCAAACTGGCCATGAAGATATTCAAAGCCTGTACTATCAACAAGGTGACAGGTAGTAGGTGTCCACAGTATGTGTGATACATTATAACCACCTCACCTTTCATCCTCACAGCAACTCCAATTACCCCATTTACAAACAAGGCAAGTAATGGAGTAACAGCCCCCACCACAATGCTGGGAGGTGAACCTGCTCTCTGGCCCTCCCTCTCTCCACCTTCCTTGGGTAGCTGACTAGGGATCACACACACCTCCTTCCACCTGTCACGTGAGGAGACCAACATGACACCCCAAACCACCTCAAGCACGACTATTGAAACCAAGCCACCCAGCCCTAGAGCAGAGGGGACAGCACATACTTTTCTACCATGGTGCCAATACTTCTACAGGCTTCCTCAGCGGCCTCTCTGAAGTCGGGCTCAGGATGTGCAATTTTCACAAAATCAGCCTAATGAAAGGGAAAAAGAAAAGTGAATTTGATGGAATGCCTGCTCCTAAGGTCATGGTCTAAAATGTGCCACTTGGCTTGACCTACACATTTCCATGACTGAATTTTTCCTCAAAAGAAATGTCTTTAGAGGTATCTATTCTTTTATTCCTTAGAACCAAATTTGCTTCATTCCAAAAAAATACTCTCATGAACTCCACTTTAGAAGTTATTTACCTCCAAATGAACAACCAACAAATTCCTCCTATCCTGTAATTCCAATGAGTGGACTCTGGTTTCAAATAGTCTAAAACTTTGCAACTCAAATTGCAAGAGTTTTCCCATGTTAACCTGGCCCCAGAGAACTCAGAATGACACATAAGGAGGGGCTAGGAAAATGGCTCTTGCTTGCAAAGCATGCTGGCTCAGGGTTCAATTCCCCCAGTCACCCATATCAAGATGGACAGGCATTCTTTGTAGATACTGGCACAACTATACACACACACACACACAAAAAAAAAAAAAAAAACCTTTTTGGGGAATTCGGGATAACAACGCATGGTTTGCCCACTAAATAATGTAACTCATTATGGACAATAAATATATATTAAAAAAAAACTTTTAAATAATACATAGAAGTGACACAAAACTAATGTAACAGCATTCTTAGTACAAAAAAAAGGGCACATTCTCTTTACAGCCCTTTTTAAAACTCATTTTGGTGGGGCGTGGTGGTGCACGCCTTTAATCCCAGCACTCAGGTGGCAGAGGTAGGAGGATTGCCATGAGTTCAAGGCCACCCTGAGACTACAGAGTGAATTCCAGGTCAGCCTGGACTAGAGCAAGACCCTACCTCGAAAAACAAAAAAAAAAAACTCATTTTGTGTGTAGTGTGCATACATGTGTATTCTGTTTTCATGTGTGTGCAGAGGCCAGAGGTCAGCTAGTAATCAAGGGTCTTCTTCCTTCACTCACCCTATTCTTCTTTGTTTTGGTGTGGACACATGCTATGTAGAGGTCAGAGGACAACTCTCCAGTAGGTCCTAGCCTTCCACCTCATCTAGGCAGGGTCTTTCGTTACTGCTCCATTCACCAGGCTAGCTGGTTACAGAGCTTCCAGCCCAAGTTCAATTCCCCAGTACTTACATAAAGCCAGATGCACATAGAATGTTTTCAGGGAAACTCTGTTTCCACTTCCCTTTTCACCGTAAGTGTGGTAGAATTACAGAAACCTTCTATGGCTTCTGGCTTTTACAAGGGGTCTGGGGAATGCAAACTCAGATATTCACACTTGGACTGGCAAAGACTATCCATTGAGTGAACTCTCTGACACGTTCTGTCACTGAACCTGAGCTCACCAATTTGACTAGAAGAGTCAGTGAGCCCTAGAGAGCCTCTCTCTGCCTCCCCAATGCTGGGATTGCAGGTGCACATCACCCTAGCATTTTACCTGGGCACTGGGAATCCAAACTCAGGTCTTCATGCTTGTGCAGCAAGAACTTTATACACTGAGCCATCGTATAGTCCACAGCTCTTGTTTGTGCTTATGTTTGTTTTTTCAAGGCATGGTCTCACTCGAGCCCAAGCGGATCTGGAACTCACTCTGTATCCCAGCCTGGCCTCAAACTCTAGTGATCCTCCTACCTCTGCCTCCCAAGTGCTGGGATTAAAGACATGTGCTATCATGCCCAGCTCTTTTTTAGCAGCAAAATATGAATTCCTGGTTGCCATCTAATGTGGCAACACTGCTGTATCGACCAGTAAAATTTAAGCAAGAATTCATCCAAAAGAAGGAAGTCATGAGCTGGAGAAATGGCTTAACAGTTAAAAGCACTAGCTTGCAAAGTCTGGCAGACTTGGATCCATTCCCTAGTATACATGTAAAGTCAGATGCACAAAGTGGTGTCTGAATCTGGAGTTTGTTTGCAGCGGCAGGAGGTCCTGGTATGCCCATATATTTATTCATATTCATTCTCTCTCCCTCCCTCCCTCGAGCCTTCCCTCCTTCTATCTCAAATAAATATTTTTTTTAAAAATGAAATTAGGTATAACTGTTTTTCATGCTAATTACACTTAATTTCATGTTACTGTACAACAAAACTATGGGTAAATAAGAAAATACAGAAAAACTATGAAATATTTATTTTCTTTATCCTCCAAGACCTATATGACTATGAAATAAAATCACAAGGGAATTGGGCATGGCAGCACATACCTGTAATCCTGATATTAAAAAGGCAGAAGGATCAAGAGTTCCAGGCCAGCCTGGGTTCCACTGAGTCTACATCTCAAAAAAAAAAAAAAAAAAAAAAAAGCAGAACTCACAACAAGAGAAAACCTCCTAATTTTATTATCAAACAGCTTTTAATACAAAGCATTTAAATCCACAGTGTGATATAGCTGTTGTAACAATAGGCATCCATAAGATACTATTAGTACTAAGGCACTTGAACCAAGAGTTATGTACAGTTTACAACATCATTTTAAAAATTACAATATGCATGCGACCACAAGGTACAAGTTACAAACCAAAACACTAACATGGCTTTTAAAAGCTCTATTGCTTAGTTGGTTAAAGCACCCTGTCTCATAAAAACTTATTTGTAATGATAATTTAATGACAGTTTATAAAATTATTGCCTTACAATGGTATTGATTACACAAGCAGTAATATTTTAAAAATTCAAAAAGAAAAACAATTCTTAGAAATATTTTACCCAAAGGATTTTTTGTATAAATCAAATCATAGTTTGTATTTTCTAAAATAATTTGTTATTGTTTTTTGTGGAGTTTTTTTGAGGCAGGGTTTCACTCTAGTCCAGGTTAACCTGTA
>PVHP010009916.1:34016-49173 GCA_004024765.1 Zapus hudsonius | reverse complement strand
GTCGGTTGGTAGGGTTAGAAAGTAACATATTTTTAACATCTTTATTGTCAATAATTAGATACATTGTTAACATAGTTTTTAAATGCGATGTTTCACAATTTTTATTTGTTTTTACCTCTCAGGGCATGTTTTAAGAAATTACCTCGCATTCTAAGTTTCAATACTATGAGATATACATTTAATATGGTCACAATGATGAAAGAGAAAGTCAATACACACTTTTCCTTCCCTTTACGTTTGGATATGACACCTTATACAGAAGATTTTCTTATGGGAAAGAGTGACAGGAAAGAAGGTAATTTCCCATCTTTCTTTTTTTCTGTTTATTACAAGTATTCATTAATAAGGAAGTCATATTAATGGAGAAAAGATGTCAACAAAACAGCTAACAAATTTTTTATTGCTGACAATGGAACACATTTATTTAGTTAGGCAATAAATACTTGGTATCTCCAGGCTTATGTTCTAGGCATTCTTGCAAAGGAAGTAAACATGGTTGAGCCATTGCAGAGCTCAAGTCTAGGTGGTAAATCTAGCTTTTATTATGTGTGGTGTGTTGCCATATAAGACAGTGGGTGTGTCCTGTTCTCAGGGAATTCACATGTTCATTAGAAAGTGAGATTTATGTAAAAGATTGAGAAGAGGTGAGTCTTGAGCACAGGGTAAAAGGGTGTTGAGTTATGAGATGGACTAAAGATAGTAACAAGAAAACTTTAAAAAATATTTTATTAAGCCGGGCATGGTGGCACACGCCTTTAATCCCAGCACTCTGGAGGCAGAGGTAGGAGGATCGCCGTGAGTTCGAGGCCACCCTGAGACTACAGAGTGAATTCCAGGTCAGACTGGGCTAGAGCGAGACCCTACCTCGAAAAACAAAAAAAAAAAAAAATTATTTATCTGAGAGAGAGAAAGAGGCAGACTGAGAAAGAGAGAGAGAGAATGGGCGCACCTAGGCCTCCAATCAGTGCAAACAAATCCCAGACAGGTGCCACCTTGTGCATCTGGCTTTACATGGGTTCTGGGGAATTGAACTTGGGTGGGTCCTTCTGCTTTGTAGGCAAATGCCTTAACTGCTTAGTCATCTCTCCAGCCCAAGAATTTTTTGTTTTGTTTTTTGAGGTAGGGTCTACCTCTAGCTCAGGCTGACCTAGAATTTATCATGTAGTCTCAGTCTGTCATCGAACTCATAGCAATCCACTTACCTCTGCCTTTTGAGTGCTGGGATTAAAGGCATGTGCCACCACACCCAGTTCCAAGAATACTTTTTTTAAAAAATATTATTTATTTATTTGCAAGCATAGTGAGGAGATGGATAGACAGAATGGGCAATCCAAGGGCCTCCAGCCACTGCACATAACTCCAGATGCATGTGCCACTTTTTACATCTGGTTTTACATTGGTACTGGGGAAGTGAACCCGAAGTTGTTAGGCTTTGCTGGCAAGCACTTAACCACTCCACCATCTCTCCAGCCCAAGAATACTTTTTGGCTTTATGCCATAGTAATAATTTTTATTTTTATTCATTATGTTACCATTAGGTTTTCAAACAGATGTCAACAAAAATAAGATATTTGGAAAATGTTATTCTCAAATGGTTTAGAGAATGATGAAATTGGTATAGGGTGACCATACTTGTAAACCACCATACAGACAGTGGCCTAGATGAGAAAGAGTACCAACAAAGGTGGGAAGAATCAGTGGAATCCTTTCGGATTCTTCCCCTGTGCTGGAAACCTTAACCTTACCCAAAGTCTTGTGCGTGCTCTGCAAGTACTCTACTACTGAGCTGTATTCAGCCCCTAGATTTCATAATTGAACAAGTCAATGAATCCAATAAACAACAAAACCGAAACAAACAAAAAAATTACAGCTATGCTTAAGAAAGAGAACCAAAAAAAAAAAAGGAGAGAACCAAATTTTAATTTTGAAACTGGTATTTAATGAGTGTCCAATAAATGTTTTAACCTCACAGAAGGGAGATAATAAATGTAAACAATGAGTGCTGGCTATTCTTTCAAGAGAACAAACACTTTACAAAGACTGGAAAGAATAATGCAATCATAGAAATGGAAGGAATGCGGAGGAAACTTTTAGCTAGGATTTGTATATATTTATAAGTTGCAGTGATAAATTTGAAATACAGGTACTAGGCATTGTTTATATATCTCAATTCTTTTTTGACCATTATCAAACCATTTGAAAAATTATGGTATGGCTTGGTGTTAACTTGGCTTCATTGAATTTTTTAATGTTTTTTAACGATGGAATGTTCATAAAGTTATAAAGGAATTTGTTAGGCCATAAATGATGCAGTTAGATCACTGCCTGCACCAGCATACAGGACTGCTACTAAAGATGAAGTCCAGATGCATGCGCCACATTGTGCATCTGGCAAACAGGTGCCTTTCACCATTGAGCCATCTCTCCACCTTTAAACTTTTTTTTTAATAGTTTATTTATTTATTTGAGAGAGAGAGAGAGAGAGAGAGAGAGAGAGAGAGAGAGAGAGAGAGAGAGAGAGAGAATGGGCACTATGGGGCCTCCAGCCACTGCAAATGAACTCCAGACACATGCGTCCTCGGGCTTTATATGGGCACTGGGGAATTGAACTCAGGTCCTTCTGCATTGTAGGCAAACGCCTTACCGGCTAAGCCATCTCTTCAGCCCTAAACTTTTGAAGATGAAAATCAAGTGTTTTATTTTTATTTCTATGTATGCACTACTAATGCGTAGTGCTTTGGATTACATTTGGAAGCATGTTGCCAGCACCATGTTCCATTTTACTCAGCATGAGACTAAAGATATTAATATGACCCTTTAGGTCTTGTATGTTTTGTTCATGGAAACAACAAGAATGAATAAAGCAATTAATACTATCCATTTAAAGACTTTGTCAGATCAAATAGATACTTAATGTTGAGGAATGTATTTATTCCTAGAAATTTTTCCTAGTCAGTTTTATAATATGCTTCTCAAAGTACTGGTTATATAAAGTATGCTAGAAAAAAAAGTGAGCCTAAGATATTACTGTTTTGTAATTTTCAAGTTATGGCCATTGTATTATGTAATCATTTCAGGTTTTAAAGAAGTCGGTGATCATTCAGGAGACGCAGAGAGCTATGAGTATGACTTGATAGGAGTGACTGTTCACACAGGAACCGCAGATGGTGGCCACTATTACAGTTTCATCAGAGATATAGTCAATCCACATGCTTATAAAAACAACAAATGGTGAGTTTAAAAAATTTTCACCTTAGATTTAAAATTTTTTTTACTGTTTTATAAGTTTATAGTTATTTTCTCTTCCAATATTATTTTCAGTTTTAGTTTTCCAAAAACTTTCTATGAAAATAAGAAAAGAAATATTTTAGAGCCAGGCGTGGTGGCACACGCCTTTAATCCCAGCACTTGGGAGGCAGAGGTAGGAGGATCACTATAAGTTCAAGGCCACCCTGAGACTACATAATGAATTCCAGGTCAGCCTGGGCTAGAGTGAGACCCTACCTCGAAAAAAAAAAAAAAAAAGAAAGAAAGAAAGAAAAGAAAAGAAAGAAAGAAAAGGAATATTTTAAATAAAACTGTGTTTAGAAACAATATGAATTTGTTCTTAATCTTATGCATGGTTATCTGAATTCTTGAATATTTGGTGAATTCTTCCTCACAAAAATAAACACAGCATTTTTGTTAACAGTCTTGGCAAATTCATAGATAAAATTGCACCTGTCAAATCTTACTCCTTCATTCATTCAGAGCCTGTTTACTTAACACCTTCAGTTGGGTGGCAACAAACTTATTTAGAAGTTACCTGTATCCATGCTTCACATAAGTCCCTAATAACTGTTATTTATGTCAGAAAACCTTAGGAAGCACCTCATTTATAGGGAATATATATTTGTGTAGGCTGTATTTAAATTGTTAGGAGGGCCGGGCATGGTGGCGCACGCCTTTAACCCCAGCACTCAGAAGGCAGAGGTAGGAAGATTGCCTTGAGTTCAAGGCTACCCTGAGACTACATAGTGAATTCCAGGTCAGCCTGGACTAGAGCGATACCCTACCTCGAACCCCCCCCCCAAAAAAAAAAATTGTTAGGAGTATTTAATAGGACAGAGAATTTGATGAATTACAGTATTTTTCTTTTCTTTTTTAATATTTTACTTATTCATTTTCAAGCAGAGAGAGAAAGAGAGATTGAGAGGGAGCACCTGGGCCACCACCTTGTGGGTCTGGCTTATGTGGGTACTGGGGAATTGAACCAGGAGCCTTAGGCACTGGTGGCAAGTGCCTTAACTGCTGAGCCATCTCTCCAGCCCCTGTTAGAAGTGTTGCTTTCTTTTTGTGTTTTTGAGTAGGGTCTCGCGCTAGTCCAGGCTGACCTATAATTCACTATGTAATTTCAGGGTGGCCTCGAACTCACAGCGATCCTCCTACCTCTGCCTCCTGAGTGCTGGGATTAAAGGCGTGTGCCACCACCCCAGGCTTTTTTGAGGTAGGATATCACTACTCTAGCCCAGGCTGACCTGGAATTCACTAATCTCAGGCCAGTCTTGAACTCACCTCTACCTCCCATGTGCTAGGTTAAAGGTATGCGCCAATATGCCTGTCCAAGACACTTTATTTTCAAAATGAGTCACATTACTAAGTTCTCTCTGCCATTGTACAAGCTACAATTGCTTGCTCAGCAGCTGAGAGCTACTCTTTAGTATGTTTGCATAGTGAATCCAAATCCATATGAAACAAATATTAAGCTAGTTTCCATATGAACACAAATGAGTATGGCCCCATTTCCAGCCTTCCATCCTTCTGCATCTTGCCAACCCTACTGTTACAAATGTGATGTTCAAAACTAGCTGTGCTATGTTAAATTGTCTCCCCAAGTCCTGAAATTCAAGCTAAACTTACAGTTAAGTTATTTGATTTGATTATATTGAGGTGACAGAGCACTTTGAAATCATCAGTGGTAATTTTCAAATAAATAAAAAGAAAAATCCTAAGGACTCGAGTTTGATTCCCCAGTACCCAGCACAAAAGGGGCTCATGCATCTGGAGTTCATTTGCAGCTGTCTCTGCTTGCAAATAAATAAAAACATTTTTTAAAAAAATCATCAACTTGGGCTGGAGAGATGGGTCAGTACTTAAGGCACATAGACCTGCAAAGCCTAATGACCTGGGTTTGAATCCACTGTACCCACATAAAGCCAGATGCACAAGGTGGTGCATGCATATGGAATTTATTTGAGGGCCTGGCATACCCTTTCTCTGATTTTTTTTTTTTTTTTTTGGTTTTTCGAGGGAGGGTCTCGCTCTAGTCCAGGCTGACCTGGAATTTACTATGTAGTCTCAGGGTGGCCTTGAACTCATGGCAATCCTCCTACCTCTGCCTCCCAAGTGCTGGGATTAAAGGCGTGCGCCACCACGCCCGGCTCTGATTTTTTTTAAATCATTAACTGAGTTCAGTTCCCCAGTACCAATGTAAAGGCAGATGCACAAAGTGGTGCATGCATCTACAGTTTTCTGTGTGTGTGTGTAGTTATTTTTTTTTTTTAAGCTGTGGCTGGAGGCCCTGGTGCAACACGATTCTCTGTCTCTCTTCTATCTTTCTTTGCTTCCAAATAAATAAATATTTAGAAAATAGGCAAACGTGGAAATATTGCATACAGATTTTATCATATGATATGCTCTATTTTAGGTATCTTTTCAATGATGCTGAGGTGAAACCTTTTGATTCTGCTCAACTTGCCTCTGAATGTTTTGGTGGTGAAATGACGGTAAGATTTAGAAATGAGGATTTTTTTACTTTGAAATATAAAAGCCACTAGAAGAGTGATTTAACTCTCTTAGAGTTACTGCTATTAAATCTAAAATTAATGTTATATAGTAGAAGTTTAGTGTATTTACAGTATCCATGAGACCCTAGAAATGGTTAAAAGTATCCAGGTATATTGGTACCTGCCTTTGATGCCAACACTCTGGAGGCAGAGATGTAGGAGGACTGCTGTGAGTTTGAGGCCAAGTTGAGACTGTAGAGTGAATTCCAGGTCAGTCTGGGGTAGAGTGACACCCTACCTCAAAAAAAAAAAAGTTTAAAAGTTACTATTTCTGCCTTCCATCACATTTTTATAAAGAAGATAGAAATTGTAAATAAAAAGTTGGGTAATAAGATAATTTATAGTGCAATGAAATTATAATTGAACATATTGGTTATTCATTGAATTTCATGGTGTTAGAACAAAAATATATTGCCCTTTACTGGCATAATCTGAAAAATGTTGCAAAAAAAAGTTAGCTTGAATTGACTTTACAAGAATTGTTCCTTTGGGCTGAAGAGATGGCTTAGCAGTTAAGGTGTTTGCCTGCAAAGCAGAAGGACCTGAGTTCGATTCCCCAGTGCCCATGTAAAGCCAGATGCACAAGAGGGCGCATGTGTCTGGAGTTCATTTGCAGTGGCCGGAGGCCCTAGGGCGCCCTCTCTCTCTCTCTCTCTCTCTCTCTCTCTCTCTCTCTCTCTCTCTCTCTCTCTCTCTCTCTCTCAAAAAAATAAATAAAATATTAAAAAAAAAAGAATTGTTCCTTTAATGTATGGTAGCAGTAACTTGGGTAATTGTCAGATAGAAAAAGATTATCTGCCCAGTATGGTGGTGCACGCCTTAAATCCCAGCACTCGGGAGGCAGAGGTAGGAGAATTGCCATGAGTTCAAGGCCACCCTGAGACTACATAGTGAATTCCAGGTCAGCCTGGATTAGAGCGAGACCCTACCTCGGAAAAAAATAAATAAATAAAGGACATTTTATTTCTCCTTAGGCAGTTTATCTTAGTGCATTACCCATTCCCTGAAGCTTTTTTAAAGGATTCACTGATCTGAGAGTATCTCTGAGGCAGTGTGCTTGCTTCTTGCATGCCATGCGCTGCAAAATAAGAAATGACATAATAAAAAGAAAACCTGCTCAAAAGTAACTTTCATTTCTTTTTTTTTAAAATATTTTATTTATTCATTTTCAAGCAGAGAGAGAGAGAGACAGAGAGAGAGCAGGGCCACCACCTTGTGGGTCTCGCTTATGTGGGTCCTGGGGAATTGAACCCAGGGCCTTAGACACTGGAGGCAAGTGCCTTAACCGCTGAGCCATCTCTCCAGCCCTAACTTTCATTTCTTAACTATAACTATGGTTTGTTGTTGTAAAAATCATATTATAATAACTTTTATAATTTTATTTTTTTATAATTTCATGCATTTATACAATGTATTTTCTTTATATTCATCCCTCATTGCCCTCTCTTTTTTCTAGCTAACTCCCTTCTACTACCTTCATGGCATTCTCATTCTCTTTCTTTGGCTCAGTGAGTTGCTAGGATTGCAGTGTGAGCACAGGTGGAATCATTTCCTGGAGTGTGATAACTTCCCAGTGCTAGGCCCACCCTCCCTGCTTTGCTGGGCAGCACTCTTATGTTAATGGAGGCTTCCTCCTGGCTTCTTGATGTTCTTATGCGATATTCTGAATAGAAAAGTAGTATATTTAAAGGAAAAGTAAATGTTGAAATATCATTCTATCCTTCAACAAATCCATCTCTAGATGTTCTTCAGAGGACATTTCCTTTATTATTTAGAAAAACAATGAAGAAAAACAAATGAGTACCATGACAGTTTTCAAGCATTTTCTGTCTTGTTTTATCATTAACTTGCTCACTTCCCTTTTAAAGAATTCTTTCATCCTTTCTGTCACAGCCTATACCTGGAGTTCTCCAGAATTACTAATAAGACTTTATTCCTTCTACTGTTCTCAGAAGCCCAGCCACTACACTCTTTTTTGGTTTTTCGAAGTAGGGTCTCACTCTAGCCCAGGCTGACCTGGAATTCACTCTGTAGTCTCAGGGAGGCCTTGAACTCATGGCAATTCTCCTACCTCTGCCTCCAGAGTGCTGGAATTAAAGGTGTGCACCACCACACTGGCATTTTTTTTTTGTTGTTGTTACACTCTTTATATGCCGCATGGAGTTGTCTTTATGTCAAAAGGACACCACCCCTTGTCTTATGGTCTGCCTCGCCTTAATCAAATCTCATCTCTAGTATGTTCCATGGCTTTCATATCCCTTTTTCCTTCTATTCCCAGTTGCTCTCTCAGAGCTGTCTCTTCCTCCCCCTTGATTTGTTTTGTGATGCCTGATCTTTTTCTGATTTGAGCAAAGAGAGAAAGAGAATGAGAATGGATGCACCAGGGCTTAGTGCCACTGCAAATGAACTCCATACACATGTGCCTGTTTGTGCATGTGACTTTATGTGAATCCTGGTCAATCAAACCCAGGCTATCTAAACAAGTACCTTTAAATGCTGAGCCATCTCTTCAAACCTGATGCTGCTTTTATGTCACCCATCAGTTGTACTTTTTATGGATATAGTGACAGATTCATTTCATTTGGAAAAAATTATAGCTCTAAGGCTCAAAACTTGGTTTTTCAAGGTTTTTAATGTATAAGTAGTATTTACAGATATTAAAATAATTTATAGCTTTATGTTTATGAAGCCTATCTGCTATCAGCTTTTTTAAATCATTAATGTTACTAAGGATGTACAGTTTAAATTTCACATTTATTTCTACTTGTTGTGTTTGAAATAATTTTAACCTAGTACCTTTTCTTGTCACACCTTCATTTATTTGGCTATAATAACATTAAATGTTCTTTTTTTTGGGGGGGGTCGTTGCTGGGGAATCATACCAGGGCCTTGTGCACTTTAGGCAGCTGCTTTACCACTGGTCAACATCCCTGCTCATGTACCATGTACTGGGGTTTTCATGATTACAGTTTTATTTTAAAACCATTCACAAGGATATTTGAAGTGTTAAATAACCATATATGAAATGATTTATATAAAAATCTGAGTAAATCTTTTTTAAAGGAGGACTTTTTTTTTTCAACAGACGAAAACCTATGATTCGGTTACAGATAAATTTATGGATTTCTCCTTTGAAAAGGTAATCATTTTTTTCACATGTAATACTTTTACAATTTATTACTGTTCTATATTGTCTAATTTTGAAAATTTACCCTTTTTCCTTGCTTCTTAAAGACACATAGTGCATATATGCTGTTTTACAAACGCATGGAACCAGAAGAAAATGGCAAAGAATACAAATTTGATGTTTCATCAGAGTTACTGGAGGTATAATTTACTTTTACTATGTTAAAATATATTAGTATTTATGGAAGGAATACTTCAGTGTAAGGGAAGGCAGTAACTAAGATCTGTAATCCCAATTAAATCTTTTTTTAAATATTTTATTTATTCATTTTCAAGCAGAGAGAGTGAGCGCAAGAGAGCGAGCAACAGGGCCACTACCTTGTGGGTCTGGCCCATGTGGGACCTGGGAATTGAACCCGGGGCCTTAGGCACTGGAGGCAAGTGCCTTAACTGCTGAGCTATCTTTCCAGCCCCCCAATTAAATCTTAAGAGAACTTACAGTCATGGTAACAAATCAATGAGAAAAGGAGTGGCATATAATTGCTAATGAGTATGAAAAGAGTTAACAAGTTAATATGATTAGTAAAACTCAGGGTGAGCTCACAAAAAATTTGTGTACCTGATGATTTATTTTGGTGACTGGGTGGTAGACCTGTAAGTGTCCCTTCTATTGTGTTTCATAATTTAGAAACTTGATAGAGCATTTGAAATGTATTTTATTTATTAAGTAAATAAGTGCCAGATATCACCCTAGTACGAAGATTGTAAGTTAAATCCACTTGGACACCATGAAATCCATTCTGCAATATATATGCATATATAGAGTTTCTCTTCTCTCTCCTAATTCTCTGAGATCAGTGCCATATTTAGGAAATGAAAAAGGACGGGTGGCTGTGATGTCTACTAAACTAAAGAAAGAGTGGCCCGGGCTGGAGAGATGGCTCAGTGGTTAAGGTACTTGCCTCCAGTACATAAGGCCCTTGGTTCAATTCCCCAGGATCCACATAAGCCAGATATACAAGGTAGTGGCCCTGGTGTGTTATCTCTCTCTCTCTCTCTCTCTCTCTCTCCTTGAAAAATGTATAAATAAAATATTTTAAAAGAAAGAGTGGCCCAAGATGAACTTGGACAGTTATATAGAAAATAACCAAAAAGCCGGGCGTGGTGGTGCCCGCCTTTCAACCCAGCCCTCGGGAGGCAGAGGTACAAGGATTGCCCTGAGTTCAAGGCCACCCTGAGACTCCATAGTGAATTCCAGGTCAGCCTGGGCTAGATTGAGACCCTACCTTGAAAAACCAAAAAAAAAAAAAAAAAAAAAAAAAAAAAAAAAAAAAAAAAAAAAAAAAAAAAAAAAAAAAAAAAAAAAAAAAAAAAAAAAAAACCAAAAAATAAAAATAAAGTTAAATAAAAAATAAATAAACCTTTCCTTTTTTTTTCTTTCTTATCCATAATTTCATACATTGTATAAGCAAATCTTATGATGATACCCCCATTTCCCTCCTCCCTGACCCCAACCCACTGGAGACCCTCCTCATGGTCGTGCTGGATCAGTCCATGGGGTAGGGGGCTATAAATAGCACAGGAAGTAGCCAGCTTCCCCAGCCCCGTTGTGTGTTGTTGCTGAGGGGGGCAACCTTTCCTTTAAAGCCTGTTCTTGGGGACTGGAGAGATGGATTAGCAGTTAAGGCACTTGCCTAGAAAGTTTAACAACACATGTTTGATTCCCCAGCACCCACATAAAGCTAGATGCACAAAATGCCACATGCATCTGAAGTTCATTTGCAGTGGTTGGAGATCCTGGGATTCTCCCCCTACTCTCTGTCTCTCTGCTTGTAAACAAAACAAAACAAAACTACTCTTACCAAAATGTAACATATCTTTTCTATTTGTTCTTCAGACAGGATTTCATAATTTTCATAGTCTTCATAAATAAAATTAAAATCTCACGATCTCTTGAGGTAATCAAATAAATAATTTAAAAAGTAGAGTGGGTTTACTGACTTATTTGACATTCTTCATATACTTGTGGGGGGATCAGAATGAATTTTAAGTCCTTTTTTATTCATTTTTTTTTTAAATATTCATTTTCAAGCAGAGAGATACAGAAGAGAGAGAGAGGAGAGAGAGAGAGAGAGAGAGAGAGAGAGAGAGAGAGAGAGAGAGAGAGAGAGAGAGAGCGCATGCACCATGGCCTCCACCTTGTGATTCTGTCTTATGTGGGTACTAGGGAATTGAACCGGGGTCCTTAGGCACTGGAGGCAAGTGCCTTAACCGCTTAGCCATCTTTCCAGCCCTGTTCATGGTTTTTTAAACCATATCTTTTTTGTTTAAATAACAGTATTGATAAAATATAATGAAGTAAACTGCATTCTGATATCAAATGTTAACATTTTTCTCTTCAGTGGATTTGGCATGATAACATGCAATTTCTTCAAGACAAAAATATTTTTGAACACACTTATTTTGGGTAAGTTTAGATCAATTTAGTAGATTTTTTACTAGTTTTTTTTAAATAGTCTTTGAAAAGAATTTAAGTTATTCATTTTCAATTTTAGGTTTATGTGGCAGTTGTGTAGTTGTATTCCAAGTACGTTACCAGATCCTAAAGCTGTGTCCCTAATGACAGCAAAGGTAATAAATATATAAACTTCCATAACTTGGTTAAATTTAAAACCTTAAAACAATTGAGTCTTTATTGCTTAACTTTATCTTTTCTTACAGTTGAGTACTTCCTTTGTCTTAGAGACATTTATTCATTCAAAAGAGAAGGTGTGTATTATGTTTTCTGAATTTTGTGTTATTTTTCAGCTGTCTCTTTATATTTGTTATTATTTGCTTCAGAAAATGACTTGACTTCGTTCTTTTCCTTTTTTTAGCCCACAATGCTTCAGTGGATTGAACTGCTGACCAAACAGTTTAATAATAGTCAAGCAGCTTGTGAGGTAAGGAGATGAACCAGTTTAATAATAGTCAAGCAGGGAGATGGCTGAGAAGTTTAGGCACTTGCCTGTAAAGAAAGCCTTAACAACCAGAGTTCAATTCCCCAGCACCCACATAAAGCTAGATGCACAAAGTGGTGCATGCATCTGGAGTTCCTTTGTAGTGACTGCAGTTCCTGTCACACCAATTCTCTGTATCTTATTCTGTTGCTCCCTGATTGCTAATAAAAATAAATAAATGAACCGGGCATGGTGGTGCACGCCTTTAATCCCAGCACTCTCGAGGCAGAGGTAGAGTTAGAGGCCACCCTGAGACTTCATAGTGAATTCCAGGTCAGCCTGGACTAGAGCGAGACCCTACCTCGAAAAACCAAATAAATCAATGAATAAATAAATGAATGAAAAATAAAATAAAAAATAATAGTCAAGCAGCTTGGGAGGCAAGGGGATGAACCTAATGCATATCTCCCAACACTACTTCAAAGATTTTCTTTTTAACTGAAATAGCTACCACAAATTTTTGTTTTGTTTTGTTTTTCTTTTTTTAAGATTTTATTTATTCATTTTCAAGCAGATATGTATATATATATATATATATATATATATATATATATATATATATATATATATATATATATATATATATATAGAGAGAGAGAGAGAGAGAGAGAGAGAGAGAGAGAGAGAGAGAGAGAGAGAACCAGGGCCTCCTCCACCTTGCGGGTCTGGCTTATGTGGGTCCTGGGGAATTGAACTCAGGGCCTTAGGCACTGGAAGCAAGTGCCTTAACCGCTGAGCCATCTCTCCAGCCCCTCAAATTATTGTTGTTGTTGTTGTTTTTCGAGCTAGGGTCTCACTCTAGTCCAGGCTGACCTGGAATTCACTATGTAGTCTCAGGGTGGCCTTGAACTCATGGCAATCCTCCTACCTCTGCCTCCCGAGTACTGGGATTAAAGGAGTGCGCCACCACGCCCGGCCACAAATTATTTTTATTTGAGTCATAGGAGTCTAGTAAGAGGTGTTCAAATACCATTTGATAGTAAAAAAAAGTTATCATCTGCATTTCAAATTCATTATAAAGATTACTTGTTGGGTTTTCCCAACAATCTCTCTCTCTCTCTCTCTCTCTCTCTCTCTCTCTCTCTCTCTCTCTCTCTCTCTCTGCTTGAAAAATGAATAAATAAAATATTTTTTAAAAAAAGAACCATTTGGTAAGAAGTTAAAATAATTAAAACATTAAATAGAAATGATGTCTTTATGTGATTTTTATCTCAGTTAACACATTGATCAAAATATTAACTCTTGACATATTTCCTTACAGTGGTTTTTAGACCGCATGGCTGATGATGACTGGTGGCCAATGCAGATACTAATTAAGTGTCCTAATCAAATCGTGAGACAGGTAAGGAAAGATTTAGTTAAAAGAAATTATTTAATGAAATGGCTTTAAATGAATTCGAAATTTGCCTATAAAGAACATTGAAAAGTTTGAAATAACCTATCTCCTGTCAAAAATTTGTTACTGTTCTGGTTTCTAAAGCAATTGCTGTGAATATTTCCTGACAGTAAGATAAGCTGCAGCTGACAATCTCCTTCTCACCCTCGATAGTCTAACCTGGGCACAGCATTGTACTGGCCTAGAACATCAAAGGGAGAGATGCCATTTATTTCTGTGACTATGTCTGAACTATGAAATTACTCCTTAAATCATATAATGAAAATGTAAACTGATCCAGGGTGGTGTCGCACGCTTTTATTCCCAGCACTTGGGAGGCAGAGGTAGGAGGAGCAGCATGAGTTCAAGGCCACCCAGAGACTGCATAGTGAATTCCAGGTCAGCCTGGGCTAGCTAGAGTGAGACCCTACTTCGAAAAAAAAAAAAAAAAAGAATAAAAGAAAATGTAAACATTGCTTTATAATCAGAAATGACACAAAATCAGTATTTTAATCTGAATTATGCCACTTCCTAGTTGTTATTGAAAGATAATTCTATTTCTGTTTGTTTTTTTTTGAAGTAGGGTATAATCATGTATTTAACTCCAATAATTCTAAGTGTTTTTCTTGGTGATGGCACTATTTTCCCTTTCTCCCAGTACTATATAAGGGTTTTAGTTTCACTCTGTCATCTCTAATTCTGGCATTAAAGGCGTGAGCCACCACGCCCGGTTTATCGTCTCTAATACTTATATCCACTATCTGAGAAGGTTTTCTACAGTTTTTCGATTTTTCGAGGTAGCCCATTGTACAGATTTGTGGGGTTTTTTTTGTTGTTGTTGTTGGTTTTGGTTTTTCGAGGTAGGGTCTCACTCTAGCCCCAGGCTGACCTGGAATTCACTATGTAATCTCAGGGTGGCCTTGAACTCACAGGGATCCTCCTACCTCTGCCTCCCAAGTGCTGGAATTAAAGGCATGCGCCACCACGCCCGGCAAAAAAAAATCTTTTTTTGACTGCTTCCTTAAGTATAGACAATCAAAAAAAAAACCCTTACCCCATCCCTTCTTTCTAATTAGTGTCTCCTCTATTTTGATGTCATCATGATGTTCTTCTGTAAGTAGTAGCAGGCACTGTGAGGTCATTAATATCAAGGCCATTTTGTGTCTGGAAGTTTGCATTGTGAGCAGTCCTCCCCTTCCTTTTGCTCTTACATTCTTTCCACCTCTTCTGCAATAGACCCTGAACTTTGTAGGGTGTGATAGACATGTCTCAGTGCTGAACACTCCACTGTGACTTCTTGATAACTTTAGAGTCACCTTGTGGTTACAGCCATCTGAAAAGAAAAGCTGCTCTAACTAAGGTTTTTCGAGGTAGGGTCTCGCTCTAGTCCAGGCTGATCTGGAATTCACTATGTAGTCTCAGGGTGGCCTTAAATTTTCGGCAATCCTCCTTCCTCTGCCTCCTGAGTGCTGGGATTAAAGGCGTGCACTACCACGCCTGGTTTGGGTCTTCCTTCTTCTTCTGGTGGGTACCCAAGAGCCTTGGCAATGGCCTAAAATGTTTTAGGACATCAGGGACCTCCCTGGCCAATAACTCACTAGAAGATATCCTACCCCTGGCACTGAAATTTTTCTAATAACAGTCTATGGTTCCTGGGATTATCTTGCTGAGGTTAGGTTTTCCTTTACAGATGTTTCAGCGTTTGTGTATCCATGTGATTCAGAGACTGAGACCTGTGCATGCACATCTCTATCTGCAACCAGGAATGGAAGATGGGTAAGAACTCCATTTGTTTAGTTTCTTTTTTTTTTTTTTTTTTTTTTTTTTTTTTT
>PVHP010009916.1:0-33916 GCA_004024765.1 Zapus hudsonius | reverse complement strand
ATTATTTATTTATATGTAATTAGAGAAAGAGAGAGACAGATAATAGAATGGGTATGCTAGGGCCTCCAGCTGCTACAAATGAACTGTAGGTGCACACATGCATCACTTTGTATATCTGGCTTTATGTGTGTACTGGGTAATTAAACCCAGGTCATTAGGCTTTGCAGGCAAGCACCTTAACCACTGAGCCATCTCTGCATTCCTAAGAATTCATTTTAGAACAAAGTATTAAAATTTCCACAGGCAGATATTTTGACTGTTCCACTTAAAATTTATCTGTAATAATACAACTTTAAAAAATCTTTGGGAAGCCGGGCATGGTGGGGCTGGCCTTTAATCCCAGCATTTGGGAGGCAGAGGTAGGAGGATTGCCATGAGTTCAAGGCAACCCTGAGACTACATAGTGAATTCCAAGTCAGCCTGGACTAGAGCAAGACCCTACCTCAAAACACAAACAAAAAAACAAAAAAAAAAAAATCTTTGTATTTGTAGAAGTTATTCTAAAATATCTTCATGGCTTAGTCTTTTTTCCTGATTGATTTAGTAACAATAATTGGAGTATAATTACTTATATCATTGCAAGTGGTATTCCTTTCACAAAAATAAGAGGTAAAGATCTTTTTTTCTTTTTTTGGTTTTTGAGGTAGGGTCTCGCTCTAGTTCAGGCTGACCTGGAATTCACTGTATAGCCTTGACCTCACCGCAGTCCTCCTACCTCTGCCTCCTGAGTGCTGGGATTAAAGATGTGTGCCACCATGCCTGGCTAAGATTGGTTTTTAAAAACTAGCTTGCAAAGCCTGATGACCTGTATTCTATCTTTTTAAAAATACTATTATTTATTTATTTGCAATCAGAGAGATAGAAGAGAGACAGAGAGAATAAGAGCGCCAGGGCCTCCAGCTGCTACAAACGAACTCCAGATGCATGTTCCACTTTGTGCATTGGCTTTACGTGGGTACTGGGGAATTAAACCTGGATCGCTAGGCTTTGCAGGCAAGTGTCCTAACTTGAGTCATCTCTCCAGTTCCTGGGTTTGATTTTCCAATCCATATGTAAAACCAATTGTACAGCATGGCATGGGTCTAGAGTTTGTTTACAGCGGCTAGAGGCCCTGACATACCTATATACTTTCTTAATTTCTCTCTCTCCCCTCCCTCCCCCTTTCCTCTTATTTCCTTCTCTCTCTCCTCTCCTCCTTTCAAATAAATAAATATTTTCAAAATATCTTTTGGATGGGGAGATGGCTCAGCAGTTGAGGGTGCTTGTTGTACAACCCTGAGGCCCAGGTTCCATTCCCCAGCATCCCTGTAAACAGCTGTTCTTGGCCACATACATTCTTAATCTTAGTCCCAAGGGAAACAGGTGGATGAGCAAAAAGTAGTTTACCTGATACTCTCCACTGATCTCTGCAAGCATGCACACAAAGCTCTCCCATCTGCACCCACACACAAATAAACCAAAAAAATAAAACAAAATGAACGGAGCTTGTAGAGATGGCTGAACTACTCATCCATGTTCAGTTCTTGAATGCCCATGTGAAGCCAGGCCCAAAGTGATGCATGCACCTGGAGTATGTTTGCAGTAGAAAGAAGCCCTTGCATGCCTGTTGCAGTTAGCTTTCTAGTTGCTGCGCTGAAAGAACCCAAACAAAGCAGCTTGTGGAGGAATCGGTTTATTTGGCTTACGGACTCGGGTGGGGGGGGCCTTCATCCTGGCAGGGAAGATGATGGCATGAGCAGAGGGTGGACATCACCTCTGCCACAGCACTGCAAACAGCTGCAGGAGGGTGTGCCAAATACTGGCAAGGGGAAGCTGGCTTATAACCCCCATAAGTCCGCCCCCAACAACACAGCTTCATCGAGGTTGTAAAACCCAAACTGCCATCAGCTGAGGATTGATCTATCAGAACACAATCATTTGTTTGTGGGGGACACCTGGATCAAACCATGACAATGCCCCACACACTCACATACTCACACCCCCATCAAATAAAAAATGTGTGTGTGTGTGTGTGTGTGTGTGTGTGTGTGTGTGTGTGTGTGTGTGTGTGTGTGTATGTGTATGTATGTATAATTTGCTTGGTTTGTGTGTGTTTGATGTATGTGTGATGTATGTTTTGAGGTAGGGTCTTGCTCAATCCCAGGCTGACATGGAATTGATGTCGTCGCTGACTGACTTGAACTCACAGTGATCCTCTTTCCTCAGCCTCCTGAGTGCAAGGATTAAAGGTGTGCACTACCACATCCCACAAAAGATTTTTTTAATATTTATTTATTTATTTATTTATTTATTTATTTATTTATTTATTTATTTGAGAGAGAGAGAGAGAGAGAGAGAGAGAGAGAGAGAGAGAGAGAGAGAAGAGCCAGATAGAGAAAATGGGCATGCCAGGGCCTCCAGTCACTGCAAACAAACTCCAGACACATGTACCACCTTGTATACCTGACTATATGTGAGTACTGGGGAATCGAGCTCGGGTTCTTCTGCTTGAGGCAAATGCCTTAACCGCAAAATCACTCTCCAACTCTTTTTTGCTGGTTTTATTTCTTTTTATTTTATTTTATTTTTTTTTATTGTCCATAATGAGTTACAATATTTAGTGGGCAAACAATGAGTTGTCATCCCCAATTAAAAAATATATTTTTAAAATATTTATTTATTTATTTATTTATTTGAGAGAGAGAGAGAGAGAGAGAGAGAGGGGGGGGGGGAGGGAGAGGGAGAGGGAGAGGGAGAGAGAGAGAGAGAATGGATGTACCGGGGCCTATAGCCACTGTAAAGGAACTCCAGACACATGCTACCTTCTTCATCTGGCTTTACTTGGGTTCTGGGGAATCACATTTGGGTCCTACTTTGCAGGCAAATGCCTTAACTGTGAAGCCATCTTTTTGAGGTTGGGTCTCACTCTAGCCCAGGCTGACCTGGAATTCACTATGTAGTCTCAGGGTGGCCTCGAACTCATGGCGATCCTCCTACCTCTGCCTCCCGAGTGCTGGAATTAAAGGCCTGCGCCACCAAGCCCGGCACATAAAGAATATTGTTAAAGACACATATAAATTTTTTTCCTCTAAGCCATTTTCTGTCTTAACATATAACATGTCTCTAAGACATGCTTGTTTTTTCAGGTCAGATGATATAGATGCCTCAGTAGAAGATATTGGTGGTCGTTCGTGTGTCACTCGATTCGTGAGAACTCTGTTATTAATAATGGAACATGGTGTAAAGCCTCACAGTAAACATCTTACAGAGTATTTTGCCTTCCTTTATGAATTTGCCAAAATGGGTGAAGAAGAGGTAAGGATAAGTCTTTTATCTGGGACTATGTATCTAGTTTTTAGTATTTGGAATTTGGTTCTAATTTAAATCTTTAAATCTTTTTTTTTTTTTTTTTAGAGCCAGTTTTTACTTTCATTGCAAGCAATATCTACAATGGTACATTTTTACATGGGAACCAAAGGCCCTGAAAATGTAAGTATGTTTCTGTCTCACATAGATGCCATATTTCCAATAGTTATATTATGCTAAGTGATGAGCTGCTAAAAAAATCTTTCAAAGTCCCTTCTTTTTTCTTAGATAATGTTACAGGTCTAAGATTTGTCATTCCTGGGGCTGGAGAGATGGCTCAGCAGTTAAGGTACTTGCCTCCAGTGCCTAAGGCCCCTGATTCAATTCCCCAATACCCACATATGCCAGACCCACAAGGTGGTGTGGCCCTGGTGCTCTCTCTGTCTTTTTGTGTATCTCTCTGCTTGAAAAATTAATAAATAAAATATTAAAAAATAGATTTGTCATTCCTGTTACCGCTACTGTTATACATATAGCAAGCAGAGAAAAATTTTGTGGAAATTTTCAAAGTTTCAATAATAAGTCCTTGAAACAAAGCAAGTATATTGCACCAAAATAGCCATAAGGTCTTGGAGCACATTTTTGGTAGTCATATTTTTAAAGCTTTTTGTACATTAAGTATTCAGTAACTTCCATATATTTAATTAGCTGATCCATAATGATATAAAGGTATGATAAATTTTTTTGTGACAACTATTTTCCATTTCATGATCTATATGTATATCTCATTTAAAATTTTTCTTAGCCTTAAGAGATCAATACTGGTTTTGTCTCTATTCCACAGCCAAGGGAATTGAGGCTTAGAGAATTTCACTTGTTATACATGCCAATAAGTAGCCTTTGACCTATGGTTAAACTACTACGCCCATTATGCTGCCATGCTTCTTAAAGAGTAATGACTGGTGTTGTCTCATTGTGCCATATATAGCTATTTTGGCTGTTTGTTTATTTATTTGTTTGATAGAGGGAAACAGACAGATAGAGAGACAGTGGTTCACCTCCAGTCACTGCAAACAAACTCTTGACGCATGTGCCACTTTCTGCAACTGGTTTTACCTGGGTACTGGGGAATTGAACCCAGGTCTGTAGGCTTTGCAGACATGGCCTTAACCGTTGATCTATCTCTCCATCCCCTCCTCTTGCTTTTTGCTGTGATAAATCCTTTCAGTACCTTGACGTTTTTTTCCTTTTTCTTTTTCTTTCTTTCTTTTTTTTTGAGGCAGAATCTCAAGCTTGCAACATAGGTTTATGAGCCTCCTCCATCAGCCCCCTGAATTCTGGGATTATAGACCTATATATATCACCATGCCTGTTAATCTCTTGCTTTCAGAGCCCAAGTAATTATTTGTCTGAAGTATCTAATTTTTGGATTATCTGGAAATTACAAATAATTTTTTTTTTCTTTTTTGAGGGCGTGGTTTCAAGGTAGGGTCTCACTCTCGCCCAGGTGATGTAGTCTCAGTGTGGTCTCGAACTCACAGCAATCCTCCTACCCCTGTCTTCTGAGTGCTGGGATTGAAGGCATTGCCACCACCCCCGGACAATTAAAATTTTGTGTGTGTGTGATTTGTATTTTTATTAAATAGAAGCACTTTTATCATACTTATTTGTCATTTAAATTTTTTGATTTATTTGCAAGATGGGAGAGAAAGAGAGCAAGCAAATGGGTGTGCCTTTTGACAGTGCAAATGAACCCAGATGCATGTGCCACTTTGTGCATCTAGCTTTATGTGGGTACTGGGGAATCCATTCCAGACTATCAGGCCTTGTAAGCAAGTGCTTTTTTAAAAAATATTTTGTTTATTCATTTTCAAGCCGAGAGATACAGAGAGAGAGAGAGAGAGACAGAGCACACTAGGGCCACCACCTTGTGGGTCTGGCTTATGTGGGTCCTGGGGAATTGTACCAGGGGCCTTAGGGACTGGAGGCAAGTGCCTTAACTGCTGAGCCATCTCTCCAACCCAGCAAGTGCTTTTAATCAGTGAGCCATCTCTCCAGCCCTTCCTTGATTTTTCATCTTGATTAATATTCCAAGGAACTTGCTTACAAGAAAAGAGAAGTTATTAATAGATCTATTCCTTTAGGTAAGGATAATAGTGTTCTTTATAGTTTTTCCAACTCCGCTTACAATTATCCTGAATGTGATCCTGACTGTTAGACCTCTAACTGTTCGTTGTTCATAATGCATTCTCCTGCTACCCTTTACTTCATAGTTCCACAAGTCAGCTGTTCTCAAAATGAATTTTAAACTAATGTCACATTAAAATTCAATTTTTTTCCAATTAGCCTCAAGTTGAAGTATTGTCAGAGGAAGAAGGGGAAGAGGAAGAAGAAGAAGAAGATATCCTCTCTCTGGCAGAAGAAAAATACAGGCCAGCAGCCCTTGAAAAGATGATAGCTTTAGTTGCTCTTTTGGTTGAACAATCTCGCTCAGAAAGGTGAAATGTTTCAACATTCAAAATGCTTACAGCGTGTTTGGTTTTATTCTTTATATGTAATTGTTTTATCACTATACAGTTTTTATTACATACATCTTTAAAAATAATAATATCACTATTCAACTCTTATGGCTCAAGAATTTCAGTCTTTTCTATCAGTCTTGTCTCTGAGTCATGTTAGAAATAATCACTCTTAGGAAATATACTTACATGGATCTGCTCCCAAATACAGAAGGATATATATACCCAGGTAATTACTAAAATAGTACTTCTAGTTACAAAACAATTCAAGACACCCAGATGGCCATCATAAAGGGAATAGTATTGAAAAATCAAGGAATCTACTCATGTACTTCATCATTTAATAAAAAGGCAATCTGAGGTTAGGCCTGGTAGCACACACCTTTAATCCCAGCACTGAGGTAGGAGGATCACGTGTGAGTTTGAGGCCAGCCTGGGGATACAGAGTGAGTTCCAGTTCAGCCTGGGCTAGAGTGAGACCCTACCTCAAAAACCCCAAAAACAAAACCAAAAAATGAAATCAGGAATTTAACTGTGCTACTATAGAGTTATCGTTGTTGCTTACACATCCTTGCTTTTCCTCTCCTTCCAACGGCAAAGTCAAGAGTGTGATAGCATGCTACTTTTTAGGGAAAGGGAGGCTGAAAGAGAGGATGTGCGTGTGTGTAGCTGATCTGCATTCGTGCATTGTCTATTTACAAAGTCACATACTGCTCACATTTATTTGTAAAGCCCCAGTCAGTGCTTGAGTAGCTTTCCCAGTCATTTACAGACACATGCATGTATATTAAGAGTGATGAAACTTGGAATTGCCTGCCACCCACTTTTCCAGCTAAGGTCAGACAAAGCAATGATCTACTGTCTTGTTTCAGTTTTCATGTTATAAACAAATGTACTTTTCATGATGTATGCTATGTTTTCCAAATATTTATGCTTTCCATTGGTGACGTCACTGTTTAAAATGGCCCCCAAGCATAGTGTTGAAGTACTGTTTATTGTTCTAAGCTTGAGGAAGGTTGTGATGTGCCCTAGACTGAAAATAAATTTGTTAGATAAGTTTCATTTGGGTATGATTTATAATGGTATTGGCGATAAGTTCAATGTTAATGAATTGATAATATATATTAAATAAGGTGTCTTTAAACAAAAACACCTGTACAAAATGGTGTTGTACTGATGAAATCATAAAAATATGACAGGCTCACAGGGACCTATTTCTGTATTTCCCATAGGAGCAGTAACTTGGTTTTTGGTGATTTAGTGTTTGTAGTGCTTTGTAGGATACTGTAACTACACAAATAAGATTTAAGTATAAATAAAATCATCTTTTAATAAAATGATTTCCAGTGGAGAGAAAATAAAGTGAAGGAGACAGAAGTGGGAGTTTGCCGAAACAGAATGTTTTGTAGATTTAACTTTGGAATCCTGTAAATAAATGTTTTGTATAACTATAAATAAATATAAAAGAAGCAATACCTAAAAATCAAAAGTATAATGAAGTAAGTGAACCTTTATTCTATATTAAGAAGGTTATATAGTCCCTGGAGAGGAATTAAAGTATTTTCAGGGCATATTAACTGTCAATTTCATAGTAGATGTATGGGAAGGGGAAAAAATTACAAATTTGTCCTAAACTGTTACAGTAATTACATTGTTACTAATCAAGAATTACTTCGAAACGATTATGTCACAAGAAATGAGTGAGAATTTTGAACTTTTTTTTTTTTTTTTTTTTTTTTTTTTTGGAAAGCATGGATATTTTCTAAATAGACTACTGAGGTCATGTTAAAAGGAGCCGAGTTTGCTTTAGGAGTTTCTGTTGCTCGTGTATTGGATATCAAAAAATAAGAATAACTATGGTGGAATGTAAAATACATAGAGGTGTTTAAATTGATAAATTCAAAATGATAACCTAAAAAGAAACTTGAAAATCTTGTTGGGAACTTTTGGAGTGTACTGGGAAATCACCTTTCTTTTGAAAACTGATAAAGGAAATGGTGTAAAGGATTTGTTTATCCTATCAGCAAGAAGTAAAATTTCATTACAACCAAGTGGTGGATGAGGGGAAATTCATGGATACAGAGATATTTGAGCTAAAAAATGAGCAAGGAATATTGGGATTAGAAAATCACTGTTTTGTGGCCCCAGATGTAATAATGGATCTATGATGTTCATTGGTGGAAAATGTTTCAAAAAGACTGACCTCTTCATTATGTGCCTCTTGAGGAAAATCCACACCACCTACAAAATACCCTTGGTAAAAAGTCTAACCTAGGTCTGATCAAGTCTCTAGCGCTACTTACCAGTTTACAGGAACAGACGAATGTGTTAAAAACACCACCACCAGGATTCAGTAAGCAAAATAGAAATGTTGGAAACTCTACAAGTCAACCTGCTTTCTTCATTGGATTAATTGCAGAAACAAAGTCTCAAGGGAAACCAATAGATTAAAATTTTAAAAGACATTTAAACCAATTGCAGCAAAAGACTTTTATTTAATAAGATTCAGATTGAAACAAATTAACTACAAAATATTTTTAAGAAATATGAGGAAATTTGTAAATATTCCTGAATATTGTAAGATAGTAAGGAATTGTTGATTTACTTTAGGCACAGATAATGGTACTGTGGTTATGTTTTTGAAATTTCTCTGAGATATGTACTGAGATACATGGATTAAATGCTAAAACCCTGGAGTTTGCCTCAGAACAATGTATATTGAGTGGCTGGTGGTACAAGTTAAACAAGACTGGCTATGGTTTGGGTAAATTTGAACACGAGTAATGCAAAATACACAGTAATTTTAAGTTGAAAGGTGAAACTACTTCTTAGCAGTCTATTTGATTTTAAAGAGTCTCATTTCAGAGAAAAAGCTGTCAAAATAAAATTAGACCCATCCTACCATTTTAATATATTTTACCGAGTGAATGAAATGGAAATAAAGTATATTTGACTTTCCAAATACAAACTTTGGAAAGTTCCCTAGGAGCTGGATATCAAGCAAGTCTAGCAATCAACTCCCCCCAATAAAAACAACTTTATGATGGCAGGTTGGTACAGTTACAAATAGAATGGAATAGAATTGACAGTTTTCATGCATGTCATGATTTAAATAGCTGCAAAGTAGTACACATGGAAAAGATTTATTTCCACAAATATTTTCTTTTAGGCACTTGACATTGTCACAGACTGATATGGCAGCATTAACAGGAGGAAAGGTAATACCTTGACTGATAATAAACAATTTATTCATCACAAAACTAATATGGCCACTCTTAAATATCAACTTTTGTTCTTAACAGGGATTTCCCTTCTTGTTTCAACATATTCGAGATGGCATCAATATAAGACAAACTTGTAATTTGATTTTCAGCCTCTGTCGGTACAATAATCGGCTTGCAGAACATGTAAGTGCTAAAAACAGTCTTGAACTTTTTTTATATTTTAAAAAAATTCTGAAATCTTGCCTTTTCTGTTTTAGATTATATCTATGCTTTTCACTTCAATAGCAAAGTTGACTCCTGAGGTATGTAAGCATTTGCTAATTTATGCTTTTAAAACTGCTGTTTTCACTGATAGTGCTTTCACATGAGCTTTTTAATTGTTCAGATTTCTCCCATGACACAGTAACCTATATTTTAAAGTTTGTGACTTAAATAAACTTTGTTACTTTTTCATGTTTCATTGAAAACATAATTATCTGGGCCAGGGTGATGGTTCAGCACTTAAAGGTACTTGCTTGCAAAACCTGCTGACTCAGGTTTAATTCACCTTTATTCGTGTAAAACCACATGCAAGAAGTGGCACATACATCTGAAGTTCATGTGGTAAGAGGCCCTGGCATGCCTCTTACCTATCTCTCTCTCTCTCTCCTTCTTTCTCTTTCTCTCTCGTTCTCTTTTTCTGTGTGTGTATGTGTTTTCTTTCTCTCCTTATAAATATATATATTTTTTGGTTTTTCCAGGTAGGGTCTCGCTCTAGTCCAGGCTGACCTGGAATTCACTATGTAGTCTCACGGTGGCCTTGAACTCACAGCAATCCTCCTACCTCTGCCTCCCGAGTGCTGGAATTAAAAGCGTGTGCCACCACGCCCAGCATAAATAATTTTTGTGTTTTTAAATATTTTATTTAAGAGAGACAAGCAGATAGAGAAAGTGAGAATAAGCACACCAGGGCCTCCAGGCACTGCAAAGAACTCCAGACACAAGCGCCACCTTGTGCTTTGTGTGGGTACTGGGGAATCAAACTCAGGTTGTTCTACTTTGCAGACAAGTGCCTTAACCACTGAACCATCTCTCCAGCCCCTTTTCTTTTGTTTTTTGAGGTAGGGTCTTACTGTAGCCCAGGCTGACCTGGAATTCACTCTGTAGTCCCAGGCTTGCCTCAAACTCTTGATATCCTCCTATCTCTGTCTCCTGAGTTTTGGGAATAAAGGCATGTGCCACCATGCCTGGCCAATAACTATTTCTTAAAACTACAAATTTTTGCCAGGCATGGTGGTGCACGCCTTTAATCCCAGCACTCAGGAGGCAGAGGTAGGAGGATCGCCATGAGTTCAAGGCCACCCTGAGGCTACATAGTGAATTCCTGGTTAGCCTGGGCTAGAGTGAGACTCTACCTCAAAAAATCAAAAAAAATAAAGTAAAAATACACAAATTTTCAACTACACACACACACATTTTTGGGGGGGGGCGGGTTTCAAGCTAGAGTCTCACTCAGGCTGGCCTCGAACTCACAGCGATTCTCCTACCCCTGCCTCCAGAGTGCTGGGATTAAAGGTGTGCGCCAACATGCCCGGCACATTTGGGGTTTCTAAAAGATGTTTATTTATTTGCAAGCAGAGAGATACAGAGAGAGAGAGTTGTGGAAGAATGAGTTGTATGGGTGCACCAGGGCCTCCAGCCAATGCAAATGAACTCCAGATATATGTGCCACTTTGTGCATCTGATTTATATGGGTACTGGGGAATTGAACTTGTGTTGTTAGGCTATGGGGACAAGAACCTTAATCACTGAACCATCTCTCCAGCCCCATTTTGGTTTTTTGTTTTTAATATTTTATTTATTTATTTGCAAACAGAGAGAATGAATATGGATGCACCAGGACCTCTGGCCATTGCAAAACAACTCCAGAGGCATGTGCCTTTTTATCCATCTGGCTTTACATGGGTATTGGGAAATCAAACCCAAGTCATTAGGCTTTATAGGCAAGTTCATTAACTGCTAAGCAATCTCCACCCCCTATACTTTTTTTTTGTTTGTTTGTTTGTTTTGTTTTGTTTTTTCGAGTCTCACTCTAGCCCAGGATGACCTGGAATTCACTGTGTAGTCTCAGGGTGGCCTTGAACTCATGGTGATCCTCCTACCTCTGCCTCCCAAATACTGGGATTAAAGGCATGCACCACCACACCTGGCTCCCCTATACATTTTGTTTGGCTTGAGGCATATATCATAATTCTACATAAGAGAAAAGTAGACTAGCTACAGTTCTGCATATATAGAGAAATATATGCAAAATGGTTTCATGAGAGTATTTTTTAAAGGTGTTTACTTTAGCAATACATTTCAGAAATTAATACAAATAGAATCTGTGGAGATGGTCTAGTAGTTAAAAACACCTGCTTGCATAGCCTGACAGCCTGGGTTCAGTTTGACCCAGCCACCCATAAAAAGCCAGATGGGCCAGGGCCTCCAGCCACTGAAAACCAACTCCAGGGGCATGCGACATCTTGTGCACCTGGCATTACATGGGTACTAGGGAATTGAACTCAGCTCCTTCTGCTTTGTAGACAAACACCTTAACTGCTAAGCCATCTCTCCAGCCTTCAGTTGACTTTTTAAACTTATATTCAAAAAATTTAATTGACTAGCAATCTCATTTTATTCTTACTCTATCTTAGGAGATGGGGCAATGGTGTGATTATTTCTATTGCTTTGATAAAAATTGTGACTTTCAAATAAAGTTTCCTAAAAAAAAAAAAAGAAAGCCAGATGGATTTCATTTTCAGCAGCAAGAAACACACAAGTACATGTAAATAAATAAAATATATATTTTAAAAATTAATATAAATTATTTGCAGGTATCAGAGGTTGCCACAGGAAACATTTCCTAAAGTTTTCAATAGAACATGTTGATCAAAGGAGAAAACATTTCTATTGACAGGAAGGAGACGCAAGCACATATTTTTAATCAGCTGGATTTGTTTCATGCAATTTATCCCTGCTTCAGAACATCATCTATGCCATAAATATAGAATGCCTAGTTGTTGGTTTATAAATAAATGCACTTTTTTTTTGTTTGTTTTCTTGCTCTAGCCCAGGCTGACTTGGAATTCACTATGTAGTCTCAGGGTGGCCTTGAACTCATGGTGATCCTCCTACCTCTGCCTCCGAAGTGGTGGGATTAAAGGCATGCGCCACCACGCCTGGCTGAAATGCATTTTTAATTACTTTATTTCAAATATTTTTGACATTCAGAAAAATCTGTGTCTACCAGACAACCAATAGCATCTCCTAGCTGATCGATCCTGGTGTTTTCTTATAACTTCTTATGTAGTTGGATTGAGTTCTGCCAAACTAAAGTAGCAGAGTTAAATGTGACGTGAATAGTGTAACTGGTATTGATCTAAATAAATAACTATGTATGTGTCCTACAGGCAGCCAATCCTTTTTTTAAGTTGCTGACCATGCTAATGGAATTTGCTAGTGGCCCGCCAGGAATGCCTCCTTTTGCATCCTATATTCTGCAGAGGATTTGGGAGGTAAGTCTTGGAGAAGTATCCCAAGAATTCTGTGTTTCTGTGCTTGCCACTAACATCTGTAAGTATCTGCTCAAGCCTCACTTCATTAGGAACCTTATACCCTAACAGTATCAGTTTGTTCCTACAAGGGGCCTCCAAAATGTTTTCAGTAAGTCACATGTGAAGGGGGACCTAAAGGAGCTTTAGTCACAAGCTTTAGGGAGAAGATGTCCTAGTTGGTCTCCCAGGTACTCTTTTTTTCTTGTAGAGTCAGGCAGCTTCAGCCCATGTAAAATTTTCATTCTTCTATTCTCAAGAAAATCCCATAAAGTAACTGTAAGCCTTAGACTTTTATATTAATATTTTATTTATTTTTAAGCAGAGAAATAGAGAGAGAGAGAGAGCCACCATCCGTTCATCTGGCATATGTGGGTACTGGGGAATTGAACCCAGGGCCTTGGCACTGGAGGCAAGTGCCTTAACCGTTGAGCCATCTCTCTAGCCCCAAGCCCTAGACTTTTAAACCAAGTGTTTTTAGCAGTTGACAGGAATAGCAGAGGAAATACCAACCACTTCTGTCCTTCCCATTACTGTTGTGGTCATAAAAAATTTTTTTTAATATTTTATTTATTCATTTTCAAGCAGAGACATACAGAGAGAGAGAGAGAGAGAGAGAAAGAATGCACCAGGGCCACCACCTTGTGGGTCTGGCTTATGTGGGACCGGGGGAATTGAACCCGGGGCCTTAGGCACTGGAGGCAAGTGCCTTAACCGCTGAGCCATCTCTCCAGTCCTAAAATTTCTTTAAAAACACTGCCAAATAATGTAGGATTTGAAATCTACATGTTTCTTTTATATTTTTTTAGCCTAAAAGCAACCACAGGCAATAAACAAACGAGAGCTTGGCTACAATCTAATAAAATGACAAAACAGGCAGCCATGGAATTTAGCACACCAAAGCTTGCCAACCATTACATACAGATTCCTTAGGTTTACTTTTCCCATGAAAAACAATTCCACAGTGATAGATTGAGCATGGAACAGGAAAAGTAAATATGAGAAACTTAGAGAATTAAAATTTTGGTTTTGGTTTTTTTCTGGAGATACTGGGTATTAGATACAGGGCTTTGTTTATGGTGGGTAATTCTGCCACTGAGCTACATGCCCAGCCAAACATTTTTAAGTAAATGTATAAATTTAATAAGACCTAAAAATCATTGAATTCTTATATTTATCCTGTGTTATATAGTTCTTGCTAACTTTAAGTTTTGTGAACTAATGACAAGATTTCCTCACTCTTTTTTCTGTTGCTAAATGTAAGTAGCTCTAAGCACATTGGGGAAACATGGTATATACCAAAACAAAAACAAAACAACAACAAAAATGTAAAGTAGCCTGATATGGTGGCACACGCCTTTAGTCCCCAGCACTTGGGCGACACAGGTAGGAGGATGGCTGTGAGTTCAATGCCATCCTAGGGTGATGAGACCCTACCTCAAGAAAGCAAAAAAAAAAAAAATGGTAGAGGCTGGGGAAATAGCTGTCAGTAAAGTGCCTGCCAGGCTAGCATGAGGACGTGAGTTCAATGCCCACAGTTCATTAAAAAAATGTGGGTCTAGGGCTGGAGAGATGGCTCAGTGGTTAAGGCCCTTGCCTCCAGTGCCTAAGGCCCCGGGTTCAATTCCCCAGGACCCACATAAGCCAGACCCACAAGGTGGTGGCCCTGGTGCATTCTCTCCTCCCTCCCTCCCTCTCTCTCTCTCTCTCTCTCTCTCTCTCTCTCTCTCTCTCTCTCTCTCTTTCTCTCTCTCTCTGTATCTCTGCTTAAAAATGAATAAATAAAATATTAAAAATAAATAAATATTAATTTAAAAAAAAGGTGGGTCTAAACCGGATGTGGTGGTGCATGCCTTTAATTCCAGCACTCAGGAGGCAGAGGTAGGAGGATTGCCCTAAGTTCAAGGCCACCCTGAGACTACATAGTGAATTCCAGTTCAGCCCCGACTAGTATGAGACCCTACCTCGAAAAACCAAAAAAAAAAAGGCAGGTCTGGTGGTGAGCGTTCTGATGGAGTACTGAAGAGGTAGAGATAGGTGCATCCCTAAGGCTAACTGCCAGCTCTAGCCTTCCGGGGTGAGCTCAGGCCAGATGCAGATGGTGAGCACACACATCTACATTCACACTTTAAAAAAAGAAAGTAAAGAAATTACTCATTCTGTTGACTTTTTATTTGTTCTTACCATTTCATTTACAGGTTATTGAATACAATCCTTCTCAGTGTCTGGACTGGTTGGCAGTACAGACACCCCGAAACAAACTAGCACACAGCTGGGTCCTACAAAATATGGAAAACTGGGTGGAACGCTTTCTCCTGGCGCACAATTACCCTAGAGTCAGGACTTGTAAGTCAAATGTTTAATTTAGCAAACTGTTGTTCCAAGTGTTAGGTTTATTTTCATGTTTGCTTGTTTTTTGCTCTTTTTTTTTAAGAGAGAACCTTTGATAATATCCATTGTGTAGTATAAAGTTCTTAGAAATGTTATTCTTAAGACCAAAGTTTTTTAAGTATTTGGAAACGTGTGAGCCTGTTAAAGAATAAGAAAGGTTCTTTCTTGGATGATGTCATTACTACTGTTTCAGTTTCTCTGGCCAGGCATAGTTGGCATTAGTGAAGGATGTAAATGATGAGTGAGTTCTGTACTGAAAAATAGATCAAGCTGGGGAGATGTCTTAGCCACTCAAGGAGTTAGATTGCAGTCTGCTGGCCTCGGTTCAGTTTCCAAGTGACCTCATAAAGCCAGATGCAGGGCTGGAGAGATGGCTCAGCGGTTGAGGCACTTGCCTCTAGTGCCTAAGGCCCGGGTTCAATTCCCCAGGACCCACATAAGCCAGACCCACAATGTGGTGGCCCTGGTTCACTCTCTTTCTCTTTCTCTGTCTCTCTCTGTCTCTGTCTCTCTCTCTCTCTCTTCTCTCTCTGCTTGAAAATTAATAAATATTTTTTTTAAAGCCAGATGCACAAAGTAAAGCATGTGTCTTGCGTTTGTGTGGGGGGGCAAGAGGCTCTGGTGCACCCTCACACACACACACTCTCCATGCAAGTAAATCGTATAAAATACTTGGTTTTTAATGTTGATGTTGGGGCTAGAGAAATGACTTAGGGGGTGAAAGGTATCTGCTTACAAAGCCTGCTAGCCCAAGTTTGATTCCCTAGTATACACATATAGACAGCACAAAGTGATACATGCATCTGGAGTTTATTTGTATGGGCAAGAGGCCCTGGTGTACCCATGCTCTCTCTCCCTCATATTTTTAAAATATATATGTTGATGTCATCAGAGTCCTAATTTAGAATTTTAAAAAAAATTTAAAGTAACTCTTGAGGCAAATAGTAAAATAGTAATTAAGATAGAAAATACTGTTATTGACACCGTTATTGTACATAAGCCGGTAGAGAATGAATAAAAATCTTTGTATAAATAGCAAAAGTAGCTATTTCACAAAATAGAAAATTGCTTGTAAATGGAAATAGATTAAAAATATATTGACTTTTGACAGTTAAAAAACAATTAGTTAATTTTTTAAAAATATTTTATTTGTTCTTTTTTTTTTTTTTTTTTTTTTTTTTTTTTTTTTTTTTTTTTTTTTTTTTTTTTTTTTTTTTTTTTTTTTTTTTTTTTTGTTTTTGTTTTCAAGGTAGGGTCTCGCTCTAGTCCAGGCTGACCTGGAATTCACTATGGAGTCTCAGGGTGGCCTTGAACTCATGGCGACCCTCCTACCTCTGCCTCCTGAGTGCTGGGATTAAAGGAGTGCACCACCATGCCCGGCTATTTATTCATTTTCAAGCAGAAAGATACAGAGAGAGAGAGTGCACCAGGGCCACCACCTTGTGGGTCTGGCATATGTGGGTACTGGGGAATTGAACCCAGGGCCTTAGGCACTGGAGGCAAGTACCTTAACCACTGAGCCAGCTCTCCAGCCCCAATTAGTTAATTTTTAAAATTTCTTTCTTTTTTTCTTTCTTTTTTTTTGTTTTGTTGTTTTTGTTTTTTGTTTTTTTGAGGTAGGGTCTCACTCTAGCCCAGGCTGACCTAGAATTCACTATGTAGTCTCAGGGTGGCCTTGAAGTCATGGTGATCCTCCTACCTCTGCCTCCCAAGTGCTAGAATTAAAGACATGCGCCCCCACGCCTGGCTTTAAATTTCTTTTATTATGTTGTTGGTGCTGCTGCTGCTGTCTGCTGAGCAGACCAAAAATCAGTTGCAAGTAAATATAATATCCAGATGTTGGACTTTGAACACTGTCCCCAATAAAAGATTAGCAGGTCTTTGGAGAAATAACTGGTTTTCGGGACAGGCAGTAAGTAATCAAGTTGAGCTGGTCATTTCGTACTCCCTCAAAGTAATGAAATAATGAAAAGACAAAATGATGTGTGTATGTCACAGGAACTCAGGTACCTGAAAGAACTTCCAGTTGTTCAAGGCTATCAATTGTAGTATCAGATAACACTGTTATTATCCAGAGTATAAACTAAATACCCACTAGCACATACTGACAGAAATTTACAATTGAGGGCTGAAGTTCAGCAGTTAAGGCACTTACTTGCAAAACCTAACAACCCAAGTTTGATTTCCCATTACCTACATAAAGCCAGATACACAAAATAGCACATGCATCTGGAGTTCATTTGCAGTTGCCAGAGGCCCTGGCATACCCATTCTCTCTCATTATCTCTCTCTCCCACCCCTCCTCCTTACAAATAAATAATTTTGAAAAAAATTGTCGCAACCATTAGGTGCTTAAGGAGATGTGACAAATAAATGTAAAATATCCTAGAAGCTAACAAAGGATACCAGGGAAAGCTACTGAAATCTAAAACACGGACACATTCACAAGATTTTCTCATACAATGTATAAACTTATTCATAATAAAGATACTTAAAATAAAACATGGAGTTTAGTAACTATTAATGTTGATGCCTTTGTCACAATAAATAGAGCCCAATAATAATAGATGTTAATAGTACAAACTGAATAAGGGTTGTATGGGAATTGTCTATTCTACTGTTCTAGAACAAAAGGCTTTTTTGAGAGAAAAATCTTTCATCAGCAGGTACATGTGAATTGACATTGGCATTCTGCCCATGAGCTTTTTTTTCTACTAGTTATTTAATATTTTATTTATTTATTGTGTGTGTATGAGAGGGGGAGAGAGAGAGAGAGAGAGAGAGAGAGAGAGAGAGAGAGAATGAGTAAGTGTATGGGCACGCCAGGGCTCCCAGCCATGGCAAATGGACTCCAGATGCATGTGCCACTTTGTGCATCTGCTTTATGTGGGTCGAACCCGGGTCCTAGCTCTGGAGGCAACTGTCTTAACCACTGAACCATCTGTACAACCCTTCCTACTAGTTTAGTTAACCTCACAATAATATGTGATAGTTAACACTTGTTGTAGGCATTTGTGTTGTGATTTCTGAGCACGAAACAATGAGAAAAACTCATGATTTTTTTAAAAAAAAGTTTATATTATTTGAAAGCAGAGAAAAACAGAAGAAAGACAGAGAATGGACTTACCAATGCCCTTAGCCACTGCAAGTGAACTCCAGGTGCAAATGCTACTTTGTGCATCTGGCTTTTATGTGGGTGCTGGGGAATTGAACCCTGGTCATTAGGCTTTACAGGCAAATACCTTAACCACTGTGCCATCTCTACCTTATCATGAATTTTATAGACTTTTCCACTAGATGCTATGCTAACGTTCATGATGATGATGCTGTGGAAATGAATTATTGGTTATTATAGTAAATCATAATATTATCGTTATTTAAAAAAAAAACCAGCTTAACTGGGTATGGTGGTGCACACCTTTAATCCCAGCACCAGGGAGGCAGAGGTAGGAGTGTCGATATGAGTTTAAGGCCAGGCTGGCACTACAGAGTGAGTTCCTGGTCAGCCTGGACTAGAGTGAGACCCTTCCTTGATGCAGGATTGTGAGTCTCAAGCCAGCCAAGACTACACATTGAGACCCTGTCTCAAAAGTAAATTTTTAGGGCTGGAGATAGTAAATTTTTAGGGCTCAGTGGTTAAGGCACTTGTCTCTAGTGCCTAAGGCTCTGGGTTCAATTCCCCAGTACCCACATATGTCAGACCCACAGGTGGTGGCCCTCCCCCCCCCTCTCTCTCTGTATTTCTCTGCTTGAAAATGAATAAATTATTTTAAAAAAAATAAAAATAAAATTTTAATAAAGGTTTTTTGGGGGGCACTCCAAAATTAATAGTCTATCACTGTGATACTATAGTGTATTAGAATGGACCTTTTTTTTTTTTTTTTTTTTTTGAAGTAGGATTTCACTCTAGCCCAGGCTGACCTGGAATTCACTATGTAGTCTCAGGCTGGCTGAGAACTCACTGCGATCCTCTGCCTCCTGAGTGCTGGGATTAAAGGTGTGCGCCACCACACCCGGCTCCATGAAGCTTTTACAGTAACTTTTTTTTTTTTTTTTTTTTTTCCTGAGGTAGGGTCTCGCTGTAGTCCAGGCTGACCTGGAATTCACTATGTAGTCTCAGGGTGGCCTTGAACTCAAGGCAATCCTCCTACCTCTGCCTCAGGAGTGCTGGGATTAAAGGCGTGCACCACCCCCCCCCACCCCCCGGCTCTTTAGTTTTTTAAATATTTTATTTATTTATTTGACAAAAGGGGGAAAGAAAGAGGCAGATAGAATGGGTGTGCCAGGGCATCTAGCCACTGCAGACAAACTCCAGCCACATGCAGCACCTTGTGCATCTGGCCTTATATGGGTACTGGAGAATCAAACCCAGGTCCTTAAGGCTTTGAAGACAAGTGCCTTAACTGCTGAGCCATCTCTCCAGCCCAATAATTTACCTTTTTAAATTAACATGAAAACTAAGATCATAGACCATTAAATGATTTGATCATATCAAGCACTTGGTTTTTAAATTTTTTTTTAAATTTACTTAATGAGAAAGAAAGGGAGGGAGGGAGAGAATGGGAATGTCAGGGCATCTGGCCACTGCAATCGAACTCAAGATGTATGCGCCACCTTGTGCATCTGGTTTTATGTGGGTACTGTAGAATCAAACCTGGGTCCTTAGGCTTTGCTGACAAGTGCCTTAACTAATGAGCCATCTCTGTAGCCCTCAAGCACTTGTTATAGGTCTTTTGAATACAGATGCTCTTTGTTCTCCTTGTTAAATCATACTATGTCTTCAGAAGAAATCAATTAGAAAGTGGGGAAACCCCTACATCTTGGAAAGACTGAACATAAGAGGTTTGAAAACTAGTTCTGCTAGCCAGATGTGGTGGCAAACACCTATAACCCCAGCTCTTGAAAGGTAAAGGCAGGAGGATCAGAATGTCAAGACTCGCCTGCACTGTAATAAACCGGCTAATGGGGATTATTTCTGCCATTTAAAATAAGGTGGTGGTAGAATGAAAAGTGTTTTATTTCCAATATCTTCTGTGATGCTAAGGGTGAAGAAGAAAGACAGTAATATATTGTGTCCCTTAATTTTTATTCAAGTTCTTTATAAAAGGGAAGAGTATCTTTGTGTTTAATGACTGCTCTTCAGCCTGTTTTTATTTTACAAGGATCTGACAGTTTTGTTTTACATTTTATAGCTGCAGCTTATCTTCTGGTATCCCTTATACCAAGCAATTCATTCCGCCAGATGTTCCGGTCAACAAGGTCTTTGCACATCCCAACCCGTGACCTTCCACTCAGTCCAGACACAACCGTAGTCCTACATCAGGTCTACAACGTGCTCCTTGGTTTGCTCTCAAGAGCTAAACTTTATGTTGATGCTGCTGTTCATGGCACTACAAAGCTAGTGCCCTATTTTAGCTTTATGACTTACTGTTTAATTTCCAAAACTGAGAAGCTGATGTTTTCCACATATTTCATGGATTTGTGGAACCTTTTCCAGCCTAAACTTTCTGAGCCAGCAATAGCTACAAATCACAATAAACAGGCTTTGCTTTCATTTTGGTACAATGTATGTGCTGACTGTCCAGAGAATATCCGCCTTATTGTTCAAAACCCAGTGGTAACCAAGAACATTGCCTTCAATTACATCCTTGCTGACCATGATGACCAGGATGTGGTGCTTTTTAACCGTGGGATGCTGCCCGCCTACTACGGCATTCTGAGGCTCTGCTGTGAGCAATCTCCTGCATTCACACGACAACTGGCTTCTCACCAGAATATCCAGTGGGCCTTTAAGAATCTTACACCACATGCCAGCCAATACCCTGGAGTGAGTAAAATTGATACTCTTATATGTCTGTCCTCAAATTGATTAGCAATGTGTTTCCCCCTTTTAAGAAGTGACAAAATATAGAATAGTCCAATTTTAACCATTCACTCTTCGTTCCAGTGCTGGAAATCAAACTCAGAACCTTATTCCTGCTAGGCAGGTGTTCTACCACTGAGCTTCATCATAGCCCAACCATTCTTAAGAAATTAAAATGTTTGCTTCTGTGAACACCTTCATATAATGCTATATTATTAAATGAAATCATAAATATGTGTTAGATGTCTTTATGTTGAAGTTTTGTCTAATGTAATTTACCCTTTTAAATTGACAGCATTGGAGAGTGAACTCAGGGGCTTGCTTGCCCGTGCTAAGCAAGTACTCTACCGCTGACCTACATTCCCAGGCTATATTTCTGCTTTTGTTAATGTGTCTTTAATGGGTGCCTACAGGAAAACATCAGACAGCCTTAGGGAAGTACTATTTTAAAATTAGATCTTCAACCAGGTGTGGTAATGCATGCTTCAGAGGCTGAGGTAGGAGGATCTCTGTGAATTGAGGCCAGCCTGAGACTACATAGTGAATTCCAGGTCTGGCTGGGCTAGAGCGAAAGCCTACCTCAAAACTACCTTCTCCCCCCAAAATTAGATCTTTATGATTCTCATATTTTGTTAAGGTAGGAGCTACAAAATATTTCACTTTAAGCTAGTAGTATTTCCGTGTTATTCTGCGTCTCAGTGAATGAAATGGTTAAGAGATTCATTATTACATACAGTTTAAATCTGATATTTTCTTCCACAGTATTTGTATTTTTCTTTTTTTTAAAAATGTTTTAAAAAGCTGGGCGTGGTGGCGCACGCCTTTAATCCCAGCACTTGGGGGGGGGCAGAGGTAGGAGGATCGCCATGAGTTCAAGGCCACCCTGAGACTACATAGTGAATTCCAGGTCAGCCTGGCCTAGAGCGAGACCCTACCTCAAAAAACCAAAAAAAATAAAATAAAATAAAATGTTTTATTCATTTTCAAGTAGAGAAATACAGAGAGAGAGAGAGAGAGAGAGAGAGGAGAGAGAGAGAGAGAGAGAGAGAGAGAGAGAGAGAGAGAGAGAGAGAGAGAGAGGAGAAAGAAAAAGAACCAGGGCCACCACCTTGTGGGTCTGGCATATGTGGGTCCTGGGGAATTGAACCCAGGGCCTTAGGCACTGGAGGCAAGTGCCTTAACCTCTGAGCCATCTCTCCAACCCTACTTTTCTTTTTTTAAAAAATATTTTATTTATTCATTTTCAAGCAGAGAAAGAGAAAGAACCAGGGCCACCACCTTGTGGGTCTGACGTATGTGGGTCCTGGGGAATTGAACCCGGTGCCTTAGGCTCCGGAGGCAAGTGCCGCTGAGCCATCTCTCCAGCCCTGTATTTTTCATATTAAATGTTTTTCTCTATTTAAGACTGTTTTACCTGGATTTTACTTTTCACTGTAATTTCATACTTTCTGTTGTAAACTATCCTTTATAGATTAAATGTTCTTTAAAGATAGAATAGTGAATTTAGAATCTCTTGCCCAGAAAGAGTAACATAACTTTTAGTTGAGAAAATTGGAATGCCTATAGTGTAAGAATTATTTTATTCAGTACCAAAAAGTTCAAAGTCATGCCTGTGCAATACAGAAACAAGAATGAGTGTGTCGTACTTTTAGGAGTCATGACTGGACTGACTTACTTAGTTTCAATGGATTTGTCTTTGTCACAGTTCATATAAGTAACATATAGTTCAGTTACTAACTATGATACCAAGATTTCCTTGGATAAGAGTTAGGTGAATTAAACCGGGCGTGATAGTGCATGTCTTTAATCCCAGCACTCAGGAGGTAGAGGTAGGAGGATCGGTGTGAGTTCAAGGCCACCCTGAGACTACATAGTGAATTCCAGGTCAGCCTGGGCTAGAGCGAGACCCTACCTCGAAAAACCAAAAAAAAGAAAGAGAAGAAAGAAAAATGAGCCATGTATCCTTGCTAGATTCACCACTGAAGTTATAAAGCTAATGCTTTATACAATATTAAGACTATATTTGGCTGGTCTTGTGGCACATATCTTTAATCCCAGCACTCAGGATGCTGAAGAAGGAGGATCGCTGTGAGTTCGAGACCAGCCTGAGACTACATTGTGAATTTCAGGTCAGCCTAGGCTAGAGCAAGACCCCACCTCAATAAAAAAATTACTATACTTGGTTTTTCATGGAATTTTGTAAGATTTGCTGATTTTAGTACATGTGTTCGGTTACTAATATTGCAATACCTTTTCCTCAGTGGTAGTGGAATTATTTGTGTGCATTTAGGAGTTGACTAATGAATGTACACTCAAAAGTGGGAAGGAGACATTATAAAGTGTAAATAGAACTAAGTGACTTTTATTCTTTTGCTTATTTGGATTTTTTTAGGCAGTGGAAGAACTATTTAATTTGATGCAGCTATTCATAGCTCAAAGGTCAGATATGAGAGAAGAAGAATTAGAAGATATTAAACAGTTTAAGAAAACTACTATAAGTTGCTACTTACGTTGCTTAGATGGCCGCTCCTGCTGGACTACTTTAATAAGGTAAAAAAGATTCTTTGTAAAGCTTATTTGGTAGTTATTGCCTTAATTTTTTTTTAAGTGAGGGGATAAGTGCTTTTCCTTTGATATGAAGACTGATGTCATTTACATGGCTTATAACTGAAAGCTTACTTTTTGTCTTTTTAAAACTTTTATTAGTATATATTAATTATACATAGTGTGTTACTTTATACTTTATTATACTCACCCCTCCCCATTACCCTCTCTTATCCCTTCCTCCTCTGACTGGTCCTCTTCCTCTTCCCAACTAGCTCTGCCAATGCATTCACTTTGACCAGTTATGAGCCTCTGTAGTTAACCATTGCCCACTGCATAAAGCTGAGAGCAACAGTAATCTATTGGTATAAATACAGTTGTATAGAAGGACACATGTCCATTTAACAAGAAGCAGAGCTTCCCCATTAGATCCTTTAATACTCCAGCCATGGGCTTTTAACTGGATTTACAATAACAGACTTGCCACTATTTCACCAGAGAGTACATCTGGCATGTCCTTTTGGTGATGTTGGAACCACAGTGGTTCTCCCCAAGCAGCTGATAGCACTGTCTGGCACTAGGAGAGTTAACCAACAGGGAAGCTCCCAGCCCAACTCCAGCTTTCTTCTCTGTATCCTGCAGCCAGAGCATGCAGTGTCTTGAGCAGTAGGCCTTTCCATCTGGGGTTTTCATTAGTAACCTCTGGCTTCAGGAATAGCTGTGTGATCATAATATCCTCCTATTACTGTCTCCCCTCCCTCCCCACTCACCATCCCACTTTTTCTGAACTCCTTCGTTCTAACTAGTCCCTTTTTTATTTTAATATCTTAAATTTTTCTAAAAAATTTTTTGCCCTCCTTCATCATCCTGAGGACATGTTGATGTGGCCCAATATTGTGCAGGTATTGTGCAGGTAAGGACAGTCATTGTGAGGTCCTGAATACAGCCATCAGTTTGTGTCCGTAAGACAGCACTCCAAAGCACTCCTCAGCTTGATGATGGCACAAACCTTTAGTCCCAGCAACAGCCTAAACTGGAGTAAGACCCTCCCTCCCTCTTCTTCTCTCTCTCTCTCTCTCTCTCTCTCTCTCTCTCTCTCTCACACACACACACACACACACACACACACACACACACACACACACACACACGAACAAAGACAACATCAAAAATTCTTGTAAAAGTATAGCCAAGCACTCCCTTTCATGTGGCTCTTACATTCTTTGCCATCTTTTCTCTTCCACAATGTTCCCAGGGCCTTGGAGGGTGTGATAGAGATGTCATATTTAGTGTTTAACCTTCCATTGTCACTTTTTAGTACTTTAACAAACTTTGAGTCTCCCTAACTTTACTGTCATCTGAAAAATAAAGCTTCTCTGACAAAAAGTAAAAGTCAGGCAGGCTTGGTAAAGCCCGCCTTTAATCCCAGCACTTGCGAGGCCGAAGAGGGAGAATCACTGTGAGTTTGAAGCCACATATCAAATTCCAGTTGAACCTAGACTAGAGCAAGACCCTGCCTCAAAAAAAAAAAAAAAAAAAAAAGGCAGGCATGGTGGTGCACGCCTTTAATCCCAGCACTTGGGAGGCAGAGGTAGGAGGATCACCATGAGTTTGAGGCCACCCTGAGACTACATAGTGAATTCCAGGTCAGCCTGGGTTAGAGTGAGACTCTACCTCAAAAAGACAAAAAGCAAAACAAAAAAAGTGAAGCAGTATTAATCTGATAGAGGACAGTCTGATAGACATAACACATTAATTTAGCTAAACAATAGTAGGATCTTCCGGCCACTAGGGCCTGAGCTTCCTAGCCATAGGCTTTGGACTATGTGTTCAGTACGACACATTAATTTTCTCCAGTGGAGCAGATCTCAACTCTAATCAGAGAGCAGATGACAGACATGCCATTATTTCAACAGTGTATATATCTTGCCTGACTGGTCAGTTGTGTAGCTCACAGGGTCTGTTGCTGGTTAAATAGTTGATGACTTTCCCCAGCAACCTACCCTCCTTAGCACTGTGATTGCCAGATTGGATGAGGTTTCCAGCTCAGTTCATCTTGATGCCTCAATGTCCTACAACTAAAGCATGTGGTGTCTTCAGCTATAGGGTCTTTACTATCTAGTTCTGGTAGTCAACAAAGAGCTTTGGCAGTGGTCTGTATTGTGTTGGTGTCCTCAAGGACATACCTAACAACTCTGGGATTTTCCTGTAAGGCTTCTGGCTATAACATTCTCCATCTCCACTTGGTGCTTCTGCCCAAACTCATATTCATTCTCTTTGTCTCTTTCTCTCTATTCCTCTGTCTATCTCTCATAAGTTATAAATATATACATGTATATATATATACATACACATACGTATATACATACACACACACATATATATACATACATATATATATATATATATATATATATATATATATATATATATATATTTTTTTTTTTTTTTTTTTTTTTTTTTTTTTTTTTTTAAGGCAGGGTCTTACTCTAACCAGACTGACCTGGAACTTACTCTGTAACCCCAGGCTGGCCTTGAATTCATGGTGATCCACTTAACTCAGCCTCCAGGTGCTGGCATTAAAGGTGTGTGCCACCATGCATGAGTTTAATTACATTTTTTTGGTGTTTTATTTTGGTTTTTCAAGGTAGGGTCTCACTCTAGCTCAGGCTGACCTGGAATTCATTATGTATTCTCAGGGTGGCTTTGTACTCATGGTGGTCCTTCTATTTTTGCCTCCTGAGTGCTGGGATTAAAGGCTTGCCCCACCACAGCTGGCTAGTTATGGTGTTTTTTTTTTTTGGGGGGGGTTTGGGGTTTGTTTGTTTGTTGGGGGGGGTTTGTTTTGTTTTTTTGAGGTAGGGTCTCACTCTAGCCCAGGCTGACCTGGAATTCACTGTGTAGTCTCAGGGTGGCCTTGAACTCATGGTGATACTCCTACCTCTGCCTCCTGAGTGCTGTAAAGGCGTGAGCCCAGCTAATTATGTTTTTTAATTAGCTAACAAAGAGTAGATTTCCATAAGGCTTATTCATCTTTAGCTTTCGTGAGCCCTCCCATCAATTCCTCTTCATCCTCCTCTCCTGAACCCCAGCATTCCACCCCTCTACTTCCATATCTTACTCTCCTAACCTGGCTCCAGTGGTCCATTTCTAGCTTCCATTTATTGACTTGAAAGCAGAGAGAAGAGAGACAGACAGAGAGAATGGGTGTGCCAGAGCCTCCAGGTGCTGCAAACTCCAGATGTATGTGCCCCTTTGTGTATCTCGATTTATGTGGGTGCTGGGGACTCAAGTCATTCAGCTTTGCAGGCAAGTGCCTTAACTGCTGAGCCATCTCTCCAGCCCCTCTACTATGACTCTCACTTCAAGTTAAATACTGACCTAAAAGTTCAAACCTATACTGTTTTCTCTTCAGATCGTATCAGTATTTCCCTTTTGAAAAGTTTGAATGAGAACAGACATTTAGTGTTTGTCACTTATTATGATTATTTTCCAGATCCATCCATTTTTCTAAAATTTTCATAATTTCATTTTTCTTTACAGCTGAATAAACTTTTGTTTGTATGTCCCACATCTTCACTATCCATTCATTAGTTGGGCACTTGAACTTATTCCATTTCCAAACTAATAAAATGAATAAGCCGTTTTGTCAATAGCAAAATGTGGAGTGCATTGAATATATGCCCAGGAATGGCCTAAATCCCAGGAGCAGTTTCACCCATGCGCACAGGGTGCTCTACTCAAATTCTGTTGTTGTTGTTTTTTTTTAATTTTTTTTTTTGTTATTTTTGCTAGTTGAGTCAGAAATTTGGGGTCCAGGGGTCCCCTGAATTTGTGAATCCCAAGTTTTGGGTTCTGTTCTAATCTTTAATGAAGAATAATAAAGACAGATTCAAGGACAAATTATGAATAATTGAGTTTATTTGTGAAGAAATCACAGATTGTGGAGTTTCTGTAAGGGGAATTGAGATCTGGGAAGGAAGGCCAGAACATGCTTTTATGTGGAAAACATACTCAAGAAAAACTGAAATTTTAGAGAAAAACTGGAGTAAAGCCGAGAACACATGGGGAGCTAGAAGAAACGGAGGTTTCCAGGGAAGGGTTAGAGTGGGGCTGCGTACACATGGAAGGAGATGAAATCTAGGAGAAAAACACATTAGTATTTGTTACATGTTCTCCACTGAAGGGAACACACTTTTATGTGGAAAACATATTTAAGGAAGAAGTTAGCTGCAAGCACATGGAGAGCTAGAAGGAGCTGAGGCTAAGGTAGAGTGGAGCCAAATCAGAGTAAAGCTGGGAACTGCATGGAGAGCTAGAGAAACTGAGGCTTTGAGTGGAGCCACAGGCATGCAGCATGGATGGGGAAAGAAGCAGGCTTCTGAGGAAAGAGCAACACTAGGAGAGAATCAGGGAAAACTAGAAGAAACCCACAGGATGTTTTCCATGTGTTTTCCCGTGGAGAGCCACCACGCCTGGCTTAGAAATGCATCTTTTATATCACCATCTTGGGCCATTCATTTGGTTAGGAGGGAGTGCCTCTTCCCTTTCTAATATTATCACGGAAAAAGGAAATGGCATATGTTCCTTAATGTAGATGCTTATCGTTTTCCCTTTCAAGAGTTAAGACCCCAAGCTGGGCATGGTGGCACACGCCTTTAATCCCAGCACTCGGGAGGCAGAGGTAGGAGGATCACCATGAGTTCAAGGTCACCCTGAGACTACATAGTGAATTCCAGGTCAGCCTGGGCTAGAGTGAGACCCTACCTCAAAAAACCAAAAAAAAAAAAAAAAAAAGAGTTAAGACCCCAAATTCACTTGAGAAATTGGCATTGACTTGATCCAGCTGCTTCAGGGTGGGAGTTGGGCAAAGAGGAGGTTTTAGAGCCTTTGCTCTTGTTGACTTTTAAGGCTTGGAGGACAAAGGGGACCCAGACAGATGGAATTAGACTGCCGTAGGACCTTCTGAGATGGGTTGATGGAGTGGTAGCCACAGTATTTTTTTTAAATATATTTATTTATTTGAGAGAAAAACAGAGAAAGGCAGACAGAGTGAGTATGGGCATGCCAGAGCCTTTAGGCACTGCAAACAAATTCCAGATGCATGCACCACTTTGAACATCTGGCTTTTCGTGGGTACTAGGGAATTGAGTGTGAACAGGCTGGCTTTGCAAGCAGGTGGCTTTAACCACTGAACAATCTGTCCAGCCCATTGGCCACAGTTTTCAACTGCAATTTTTAAAAATATATTTTTATTTTATTTGTAAGCAGAAAGGATGGAGGGGGGGGCAGGGCCTCTAGCAGCTGCAAATGAACTCCAGAATCATGGACAGCTCTGTGCATCTGGCTTTATGTGGGTACTGGGGAATTGAACCCAGGGTGTTAGGCTTTGCAGGCAAATGTCTTAATCTCTGAGCCATTTCTCCAGCCCCTCAACTGCAATTTTGAAAGAGAAAAGGAGTGATAGAGATTGCCATTTGCTGTAGCACAGTGAAGGAAACCTGTTTTATTTTTTATTGTGAAACCTCATTTTGTGCTAAATGCCAAGAGAGTCTGGGGCAGCTTTATAGGCAAAGAGATCCCAGACCTCTGTCCAGTATGGGTATGGGGGGAAAGCCTAGAGGTAGAATGTAGTAAGCTCTAAGCGCTGGAAATTAATCAGGAAGGGAGAAGTGCCCTCCCAGTTCCTTCAAATCTCCCAGAAGTGTGCAAGAAGCATGCATTCACACAGAAAGGAACCACAAATTGTCTCTGCATTGCTATTTTGTTCAGAGCGTTGGGGTGTGCACCCAGAGGGCAGCATCTGATTCAGTGCTAAGATTTATCTGAACAGGTGTCCTTGCCACCAGAAGCACCACATGTGCTCCTCGGGCAGCAGTTGTATCCATGTTCCTAGCACCTGTCCTGTGTTTCAGCACCATATGTTAGGTCTCCAGGTTTGCAGTGGAGGAATAAAACGGACAGTTTCTTGGATCTAAAGACTTTATTGTAACTAGGGAGAGGGTGAAGGGAGAAGAGAGAGACATAAGGGGGTACATGCATTAGAGAGAGGGGAGAAGGGGGTTACTTGGAGTACAAGAGCCAAAAAAAGAGCAAGTGAGGGCCAAGGAGAGGGTTTTATGGAGAGAAAAGAGAGACTGCCCTGTAAGGAAGAGGCCTTGGGTGTGCAGAGGTATGGGTTACCTTCCCTCCTTTTAGCCCCTGAGTTATACTCAGTTACCCAGGGTCCCAGGGATAACTTGGCCAAGTGGTCAGGGAAAAGGAGGGGTCATGGGGAATGAGCTCTAAGACTAACGGGCAAATTTTTTGTTTTGTTTTGTTGAGGTAGGGTTTCCTTTTTTAAAAAAATAAAAATAAAATAGCACATATTGCCATTTTTTTCTCTAGATAGGGAAACAAAAGGCTCAAGTGACAGTTTTACTTCTGTTTCTTTTTCATCTTCTAAATGGTCTATTCTGATGCTGGAGAGATGGCTTCGTGGTTAAGGCATTTGCCTGCAAAACCCAGCGACCCAAGTTAGATTCCCCAGTACCCTTGTAAAGCCATATGCACAAAGTGGTGTGTGCATCTGGTTTGTTTGCAGCAGCTGGAGGCCCTGCATTCTCTCTCTGGTCTCTCTTCTCTCTCTTTTCTACTTGCAAATTAATTAATTAAAATATTTTTCAATGTTCTCTTCTGATTCAAAGTTCTCAAATTGGAATTGTCTGTGTTCTCCTAGTGCCTTCAGAATACTATTGGAATCTGATGAAGACAGACTTCTTGTGGTATTTAATCGAGGGTTGATCCTGATGACTGAGGTAAATACTTCACTGTAGATTTGTCTCATCTTCATGCTCTTACCAAGACCTCTTACTTCAATATGTAGAGTTAATACTAGATTGTTTCACAGTTGCCATAATTTTGGTTTTTCGAGGTAGGGCCTCCCTCTAGCCCAGGCTGACCTGGAATTCACTATGTAGTCTCAGGGTGGCCTTAAACTCATGGTGATCCTCCTACCTCTGCCTCCCGAGTGCTGGGATTAAAGGCGTGCGCCACCACGCCCGGCGGTTCTCTCTTTTTCTCTTCTTCTCTGGGCATGTCTTCTCTCTGTGTGTCTCTGCTTTCAAATAAAATAAATATTATAAATAAATATGTAAAATAGTTTTTAGTTATTGGTATTGCAGAGTACTAGCAGAATAAGTTTGAAACTGACTTTGAAGAATTTAGACTTAGCAAAAGTAAGTGGAAATGCATTCAAGTAAATGACTTCCTGGGCAAAAAGGCAAGGAAAGATTGGCTTTGTTTGAGGAAGACCATATATTTCTGTTTGTCTAAAGGATATTTAAAAGAAATAATGAGAATTCTGTCATTCAACAGTTGTTTGTCTACTGTGTACCAGAAACTGTATTGGGAGGTGGGATAGTGCAATTAATCAAGATACATCATTCCTGTCTTTCTAGCTTTCAGGTTAAATACTATACAACACATGGTTCATATTATGTACTGCCATAGAATACGGAATTTAGGTCAGAACTTTGAATTGTGAGTGGTGTATAGACTACTGAGCTATCAGGAGGGTTAGAAGAAGGATGCTTCATTATTAATGAAATAGGAAATAAGACCAAAGGGTTTAGCCAGGCGTGGTGGCACGCCTTTAATCCCAGCACTCAAGAGGCGGTGGTAGGAGGATCGCCTGTGAGTTCAAGGCCACCCTGAGACTACAGAGTGAATTCCAGGTCAGCTTGGACTTGAGCGAGACCCTACCTTGAAAAACCAAAAAAAAAAAAAAAAAGACCAAAGGGTTTAATTAAGCTAATAGTTAATTCTTTTTTTAAACATATTTATTTGAAAGAGGGGGAGAGGGGTTGAGGATCTAGCTCAGTGGATGAGTGCTTACCTAGCAAGCACAAGGCCCTGGGTTTGGTCCTCAGCACCGCAAAAAAAAAAAAAAAAAAAAAAGAGGGGGAGAATGGGCATGCCTGGGTGTCTTGCTACTACAAACAAACTCCTGATGCATGCTCCCCTTAATGCATCTGGCTTGACATGGGTACTGGAGAATCAAACCCAGGTCAGCAGGCTCTCTAGCACCTAAAATAGTTCTTAACTTTCAGAGTGCTTTTTCTTCTTTTAGGCCTTTTACTTGGAGTATGGTTGACAACTGTTTCACCTGTGTATTTCTACAGAGGCCCTGGAAAGTTAATTAAAGTAGTTACCTATTCTCCCTAATCTTCTACCTGTTTCATGTTTCTAAACAAATTACTTCTTCAGACTAAAGGAGCTATACAAAATATAACTCTGTAGGTGAAGGCTATTTATTTTTATTTTCAAAGAGCTGAATGGGACTGGAGAGATGGCTCAGCAGTTAAGACAGTTGCCTCCAGAGACTAAGGAGCCTGGTTCAATTCCCCAGTACCCACATAGCCAGATGCACAAAGTGGTGGTGCATGCATCTGGAGTTCACTTCCAGTGGCTGGAGGCCCTGGCATGCCCTGTACACACTCTCTCCCCCCCCTCTCTGCTTACAAATAAATACAATAAAAGCTGAATGGAACAGTTTGGCTTTGATGAGAGCAAACAGCATGTGCTTTGGACATGCAAAGAGTCTGAGTCAGAAAACATCTTTCAGCGGAGAAGTGGTACTGTTTTGTGGCTCAGTAAAGTATGAGTAAAATTGTTTTTTCAAATTTTTTAAATCACTTGTAGTCTTTCAACACATTGCACATGATGTATCATGAAGCTACAGCTTGCCATGTTACTGGAGACTTAGTAGAACTTCTGTCAATATTCCTTTCCGTTTTGAAGTCTACACGCCCATATCTTCAGAGAAAAGGTTTGGTCATTTCTACTTCCTTTTTTTTTTTTTTTTTTACTTCCTTTGTTACTCCTGCCATTAAAAAGCAGTAGATTTTTAAATCTCAGTCACCAGAAAAGTTGTCTTTAGAGCTACTTCATGCATAGAAGATGGTACCTAAGCCAGACAGATACTACAAATGCTGGCCATGGTCTCCTTGTAAAGGGTATATTCATCACTGACCTTTGGCCTTTTTTTTTTTTTAGATTTGGAGTTGGTTGTTTTAGCCTTTAAGAAATCTATATGTTAGCTGGGCGTGGTGGCGCACGCCTTTAATCCCAGCACTCGGGAGGCAGAGGTAGGAGGATCGGCGTGAGTTCAAGGCCACCCTGAGACTACAGAGTGAATTCCAGGACAGCCTGGACTAGAGCGAGACCCTACCTCGAAAAAAAAAAAAAAAAAAAAGAAAGAAAGAAATCTATATGTTTAGCACATACATACCTATCCTAGCCCTCAGGAGGATTTTATGTTCTAAATCATCCTTGTCTAAAGAAAGGGAGGAGAATGGGGAGGGAGGGAAAGAGAGAGGGCAGAAGGAAAAGTAGCAGGTGTAATTGTAGTAGACATTTCATGAAATTAGTCACTTTGCTTTCAATAAAGATATTTTTGTGTAATTAATTTAAAATTCTTAGTTTTGGTATCCTGTAGTTCATAACAAATAAAAAACATTGTGAGGAGTTGTGATCTCTTATTTATGAGTGCTTTTATATTTGCAGATGTGAAACAGGCATTAATCCAGTGGCAAGAGAGAATTGAATTTGCTCATAAACTTTTAACTCTTCTTAATTCATATAGTCCTCCAGAACTAAGAAATGCTTGTATAGGTAAGTTACTTGAAAAGTATGCTTTGAATTTCATAACTCCCTGAAGAGGATCCTCAGGGTAATGAGATCAGGGGCAAGAGGATAAAATAAAGACTTACAGAAATATCTGCCTATGTAAAAATCTATTGGAAGAATGTTTTTGTTGCATTTTTATTTTTATAAGATGTGATGTTAGGTCTGCAGGATTTGGAAGACATTTATGCCTAACATGGCCTAGCAGGTCAGGGTTTGGGAGATGACTCAATGGTAAAAGGTGCTTACTTGAAAAGCCTGCCAGCCTGGGTTCCCCAGTATCCATGTAAAACCAGATGCACAAAGGGCACATGCATCTGGAGTCCATTTGCAACTGCAAGTGGCCCAGGTATGCCCATTCTCTCTCTCATAATTAAAAATTTAGGGCTGGAGAGATGGCTCAGCAGTTAAGGTACTGACCTGCAAATCCTAATGAACCAGGTTCAGTTCCCCAGTACCCATGTAAAGCCAGATGCAAAAAGTGGCACATTCAGCCAGGCATGGTGGCGCATGCCTTTAATTCCAGCGCATTCATCCGGAGTTGGTTCACAGTGGCTAGATGCCCTGGCAGGCCCATTCTGTCTGACTCTCCTCTCTCTGTCTCTCTCCTTGCAAATAAATAAATAAATGAAATATTTTAAAAAATTAAGATTTGGGCTGGAGAAATGGCTTAGCCGTTAAGGCATTGGCTTGTAAAGCAGAAGGACCCAAGTTTGATTTCCCAGTACCCACATAAAACCAGATGCACAAGGTGGCATGTGTCTGGAATCCCTGGCATACCCATTTTCTCTCTCTCTCTCTCTCTCTCTCTCTCTCTCTCTCTCTCTCACACACACACACACACACACACAC